>JAQZBX010034121.1:0-25110 GCA_029593785.1 Cabassous unicinctus
AACCTGGGGCCTCTCACATGGTAAATGGGGACTCTATCCACTGAGCCACATCCGCTTCCATCCCTGGAATCAGTATTGAAGGAAGAAACTGCTGCCTAGATTTCCAGCAGTAAAATATTTAATACAGGTACTTCTGCATATATACAATTATAGCAAGTTCTGGACTGATGAAGGTATACTGCAGTCACTGCCAGAGGAAACCAAGGGTTTGATTAATATGATTTTCATGAAAAACAATCACTCATAGCAAAGGCTGTGTACCAGCTACCAGGTTTTTTATTCATTGGCTCCAGAAAGAATTCACATCCTGAACTGGAAACATTGTCTGACTGGTTTACAATAATCCACATTGTATCTCCGATACGCTCCCTTTTCCTGCACATTGTCAAACATAAATTAAGAGAGGTTGTAATCAACAGCACAATCCCTGATTCTTCAAACTTTGATGGTCTCAATAATTTCTGTGATTCTCCAGTGAGGTAAGGCTGTCTCTTTAAAAATTATTTTCAATGTTAAGGACATTTTCAGGAAATTTCTCTCAGTACTTCCTACAACCATAGTTCACATTTACAGATCATAAAACCAATGTGGTGTTTTCCCCATTTCCTACTGTTTCTTTTTAAACAATTAAAGCCAGATAGTAGGCCACAAAAGCAGGTGTTTATGTAGACCTACTATGTACTTTGTGAGGTAGACTAAGGTGAATGCTTCACTCATCACCTGATTCCTGGGCCATCACTACAAACGGCAAACCAGAGTGGCATTTTGGAATTAGTGATTTCTCTGAGCTATTGGTCATTTTTGAAAATAATTGCTTATGTATTTGCATTCACTTCTCATTCTTTGGGAAAGCCGTGAATTCATTTCTATTTTGTAATTTATTAAGACACAGATTCAGAATATGATGTCATACACGTCAGAACCGCAATTTTCTTGGAAAGTTATTTCACTTATGCAGTCTTATAAAATTTCTGTGATTTGATTGCACCATAATCTTAGAGTTAAAAATCCTCAGCTTTTCATTTCCTTTTGGAAGTCTCTCCTGTGCAAGTAAGAGCCCAACCTCACTCCACATTCCTTGAGTTATGATTCCCAGCAAAATCATTTATCACCTAAACCAGTCAGTTTTTCAAAATCTTTCCTAGGAAAAGTCTTTAGAGATTAATGAAAACAATATATTCTGAATGATATTGTCAACCTATATATACACAATTGTGTACATTTATCCATGGGAAATAGTGTCACTGGTATTCTCACTCCCAACAATTTGATATACCAACTCCCAGATTCATATCCTGCAAGATTGTGCTTGTACAATCAGTTCTTATACAAAATAATTTACATGTATGGCTCCTTTTCAAGCAGAAATCTCTTTCCAAATAAAAGTTTTTAATAATTTTGGCATTAGTCCATTGTTCATTTTGGGGAATGAACAATGGACTAAAGTAGACTTACTATTATTCAAATATACACTTTTTATTATTATAGCAATGGAAGAAATTTTATCGTTGATACAAAGGCAGTGGCCACCAGAGCTTCTGAGGGGAAGGAAAGAGAAGAACTGGAGTAATATGGGGCATTTTAGGGACACTGGAATTGTCCTGCCTTCCATTACAATGACACTGGAATTGTCCTGCCTGCCATTGCAATGACAGATACAGGCCTTTATATATTTTGTTGTAACTATAAACTTGTGCAAGACAGTGTAAACTAAAATATAAATAAAAGTCCATGTTTAGTAGCAGTGCTTCAATATGTGTCCAGCAATTGTAAAAAATGTGTCACACTAATGAAAGATGTTGTTGATGTTGGAAAATATGGGAGGGTGATGGGGTAGAGCATATGGGGATCCTCTATATTTTTTATGTAACATTTTTGTAATTTAGTCTACAAAAATAAAAAAAAAATTTTAATTGAAAAAGAATTTTGAGAAATAACTTAAGCATGCATACTCATCTTATTGAAGAAGATAGATTTATTTGTTTCAAGTAATTGGAAGAATAGAAAACAATGAAAAACAGATACACTAAGAAAGTTGATACTTCTGTTACCATCAGGAACACTGTGTAATAAACCAGAAGCCACTAAAATTATTGGATCCACTAATATGCCTCCTTTCTGCAATCAGGTAGCAGGAGGCTCATGCCTATAGGGATTGTTTAAATAGACACCACACCTGCAGTCCCCCATCCTCTGGAGGACAGGAACACAAGCCAGAAAGAGGTAGAAAGGGCTGCAGAGAGCCATGTACCACCCCCACCTCACACCTGGTATGGTGTAGAGTGGATGGTGGATGTGAAACTCACTTATATTTTGAGTGTAAATAAGGAGAGAGGTTGATTGCATTTCTTTCAAAATTCCCTAAGAACCTTCCCTGTTGCCTTTCTAAACACCTTTCTGATGCACTGATTCATATGCTAAGATTTTTTTAAGCACACGTCATGAGTGAGTGATGGAGAGCTCTTCTACTCTGCTATATCCTCCTAGAGCTTATGTCCTTACATAGGTCTTTACTTCCTTCCCCATTACTGCATCTTCTATTTTTCTCTCAAAGATAAAAATAATCCTGGTTTTGTGAATAGAATTTTACTCTTCTCCAGGACACTATAATCTGTGGAAACAATGACTCACTCTAAACTGAGTATAGAAATTTGTTCTGGTGGAAAGCTAAATTTACTATTTAAGAAACTATAAATGAATCCAAGGGGGAAAAATCACATTTTTGGCTATAGGGGAAACTGAAGTGCAATTTGCATTTTTTTAAAAAAGGTAAAACTTGAAGAGAGACCCTGAAATATAGATTTCACTTAAGGATACTTACATAAATTGAGTGATGGATAAAGACCTGGTTACAAAGGGAAATATGAGTATTTTTCCTGGAGAAGTAGGAGACTTGATTGCTGCCTGTAAATCATGAAATATATGTTATATAGAAGGAGGAGAAGACACGTTTTGAGTCAGCTCTGTTCTGTTCAATTGTATTATGTTGTTTAAATAGAATAATGATTTTGGGACCCGACCATGAGAAATTTAGAAAAGATGAACACTGACGATTCAAGATTAACTGCCCAGAGTGGCGGAGTGAGAATAAACACCCTCAGGTCCAGGGAACATCGTTGAAACTCAGACACAGTAGAAAACAGCAACAGAGGATTTACTTCATATAATGCCCCATAATAATGTAGCCAGTGTCAAAGTGAGTTTATGTCTCACAGAGGAGCAATGATTCCTTCCTCCACTGCCAAGAGCTGAGTTTCCAAGAGAAGCAAATGCTAGAGTCATAGTATTGGATGAGAAGGTCCTAGATTTCTTTCCCTAGTGTCTTTCTCCAATGCTGCCTTTCTCATTTCCACTCACTTCCAGATCACCCTTCTCAGAATAATTGGAAGCACCCACATAGCTATGGGATACATCATCCAAACTGTGGTTACATATGTGTTTTATCTCCTGGAGTTTCCAAAATGAAGATATTTTGTATTTAATTATTATCCAAGGAGGAAACCAAGGGTAAAAAAGTAAATCACTGAAATGAACCACAGAAGTTCTATTTTGCTGTGGGAAGAAAATATCATATAGGGAATGTTTTACTGGTAGTAAATGCAGAGACAAAGAGAAAGTGTCAGATGTAGCAAAGTCCACAGATATAAATTTGATTTATTTTCCAATTTCTGTTTCAAGGTGGGTGGGCCTTTGATTTCCATTGCAGCTAAATTTCTCCCAGTTCCACTACATGGAAATTTTAAATCTTCATCACAGTACATATCAGCTTTAGAGGTTCTAATAATTTTGTTATTGTAATATGTTTTTGTCATTTTACATGATCACAATGTTCTTTTTATTTTTCCAAAACTCTTTAAAAATGTTTCATATTCTCCCTCTGAATAATTTCAAAATCTGAAATAGTTAAAGACTCCCCCCCACCCCCCCAACTGCTTCTCTTCTGGCTTAGTCAAGGTAACTTGTGTTCTTACTGTTTACTTATTTTTAAATTTGTGTTTTGTTCAATTTGTTGGGACCATATTTGTATGAATTCTTGGAGGTCTTGGTTGAAAAAAGAGGATTTACATTTGACTTTATTTTGCCTTTAATAAGCTAGAATCACTTATTAAGTTTGCCACCTACAGCTTTTAAGACAACAAAGTTGCAGTGACTTCAAACTGCATACTGACTCATCATCCAGAGGGCTTTCCCACCATGTAGCACCAGTGTCAGGGCAAGTGTTTATCTTGATGCCCACATTTGATTGCTGTGCTTATACATTGTTAACCTTTACAATGCTGCTATGTCCCATCCCGCGGGACAATCAACTGGGGTCTCAGCTCCTATGAAGAGAGAATGGTATGGGACAAGAGACACGAAGAACGACAGCAAGACAGGATTCTGATCAAGCTGCAAAAGTTTATTGAAGAGGCAGGGTATATATACTCTGAAGGAAGAGGGTGAGGATTGGTGGCTATTAAGGATGGGTGGTGGTTTGGGATTGGTGGTTGTTGTTGCTAGGGTAGATGGCAGAAATGCTTTTGGCGTGAACTATGCTTTTGGCGTGAACTATCTTAACTTCCTTGCAGAAGGCTAACAATAGCTTAAGCTGTTCTTGTTTCAGCCCTGGCGGCCATGTTACATGTCACCGGTGCTGCTGACAAGGCACGTAATATGTGTGCTACCGTGGAGGTCCCCAACATCTCCTCCCTTTGTATTTCAAAAGGATGGAGGAAGGATGCTGAATGGGCATCCTTTTGGCATTAACCTGCTGGGGGAAACAGAGGCCTCATTCCCCAAGTTGTTTGTGGCTCTGTTTTTTGGGGAGGGGGATTTTTGCAGAGCGAACCCCTATGCAAATGAGGCATATTTCTCAAGGAGCTCAAAAATGGCCTTTGCTTGTTACGGCCCTCCTTTGCAGTGCTTTGCCTCGCACCCAGCAATACCAACCATAGCGTAAGCCAGTAGCATGTTTTTGAGTAGCATGCTGTTCCCATAGGAGGGGGTTCCTTACCCTTCCGGGTGAGTAGCACTCAGGTGTTCTGGATTTATACCTTGGTCAGCGAGGTGGAGCCAGTGATAATGTACTTGAATGGGCCTGCCTAGGGCAAAATTGATCTGATCTTTAACTAGCTGTATAATTTTTTTTAAGGCCCAGGGTGCAAAGGAAATTATAAGGAGTAGGGTTAATAGGGGGCCTAGCACTGGGAGGAGATAAGGGAGGATTCCATTGAATCCCCAAGAGAGGCCCCCTTGGGTTTCCTGTTCGCATTTTCGGTTTGCAATTCCTTCCCTAAGCTTGGTCATGGAATCTTTAATTATGCCAGAATGATCGGTGTAAAAACAACACTCTTCGCCCAGGGCTGCACAGAGTCCTCCCTGTTTAAGGAAAAGGAGGTACAGGCCTCTTCTATTTTGAAGGACAACCTCGGATAAAGATGTAAGGGATTTCTCAAGGTGAGTGATGGAGGTTTCAATGCAGGCTAAGTCTTCATCTACTGCGGCTCTTAGGTGAGAGAGACCCTGCTGTTGCATGACGAGAGAGGCGGTTCCAGTGCTCAAGCTGACAATACCTAAAATAGAGGCAATGGTAATGGCCATAATAATTTCTCTTTTTTGTATGTGGCTCAGATCGCTGACCTCGTGGTGGTAAAGGTCATCGTCACTATTGTAGAGGACACGCGGAAGGATAAACACTAAAATGCACACCTCCCCTGTATTATTGAGGACCGTCAAAGCCACACAAGGGGTGAGACCTGAGGAGGAGAACAGCCATTTTACCCCAGCTGGGAGAATGTAATATTTAGCTTGAGAAGGGGGAGTTACACGCGTACAGACCCGAGTTAAGGTGGCAGAAATATTATTGAAGGCATTACCCACACACTGTCCAGTGTTTAGAATGGACTGTATGGTGAGGCCAACCTTTTTTTCCTTGTTCCATTGACACTGCTGGGGGTTGTCTTCAGAGGAAGTATTAAAGGTGGCATTAATGGCTATGGCATCATAATAAGGGGGCCTAACAGAAAGGCATAGCCAACAACTGCGGGTAAAGTTAGGTTGAGAAGCATTTAGTGAAAGGAAGGTAGCATTAAGCAACCCCAAGAGTGGACTGTTGAAGGCGGGGTCAGGACTAGAGCTAGAGATAAGAGAGGTGGAGATGTTGGGTGTAGCGGATGCCAGTGAGGCACTTGTAGACTGATTTGCAGCAGGGTGGGCTTCAGGGGGGATGCTTGGGGGAGAGGGGACTAGAGCTTTATTAGGGACTATTGGGCCTTGGAGCGAGGCTACCGGTTCCTTTTTGATAACCAGGAGTGTGCCAGGGTCAGAGCCAGATACATATAGTCTAATTCCCCAAGTATGACCAATGATCCAGGAGGGATCGGTAGGGTTAGTAACTGAGAGTGTGAGATTGGAACAGAAGCCTGGCGGTTTGGGACTCCCCCGACGGATGCGATCATTTGCCCCATAATTATATGGTCGGTGACATCCGGCGGGCGCAAATTGTGCCGTAAGGAATTGGTCTTTAATTGGGGCTGGCCAACCGGTAGCCACTGTTACGCATTCCCAGTAGGCGCAAAAGTAATGCATGGGCTGATTGCAATATGTGCGTCCTGGGAGGAGCTGGGGCAGAGGTAAACATCTTGTATGTCAATATAGGCATTGCCAAAGTCCCTAAGCGAGGGACGATAGAAGAGTTTGCTAATCAGGGCGGTAAAGATGGGGGAGACAGAAATGTTGGTTTGTGAGGTTACTGAATCCTCCCATCTGGAGAGAGTCCATTTGTAAGGCTGGTGAGGGTTGTTGGCCAGTCCAGAGGGGACGGCACTCAGTAGGGAGGAGGTAAAGATAATAATTTTGGATAGAAAAATTATTACAGGCATGCTATCAGAATCAACAGCCAAATATACATTACAAATGCTAGGATCAGAGAGATACGTTGGGTGTTGGTCCAAGTGTCAGGAATGCTGGTATATAACATGAGAATCCCAAAGCAGGTAGCGAGCCCACACAGGAGAAATCCAGGCGTACTGTTCAATTGTATTGATATTATCTACAAGAGAAAAGAAAAAATGTCTTTCTCAGGGAGGGGAGGCCGTACCCTGGAAGATTTGTTATTCAAGAACGGGGGAACTGGGTGGAGATGTTGATGCATTAGGGGCGATTTCCAGCAATGGGTGGTTTATTGACAGTGGGTAAAGGAGATTTTATTCGTGGCATAGGACAATTTTTTGAAAAATGACCGGGTTGTTTGCAGTTATAACACGTTGGAGATTTTGGTTTCACCGTTAAATTTTGAAGGGCGGCACCGATAGCTATTCCTAGTGTTTGAGTGGGCCCAATACTGGAACAGAGTTTTATATAGTTATTAAGATCGGTATCGCGGAAAGGGCGAAAGGCTGCCTGGCAGGTAGCGTTAGCATTTTCGTAGGCTAGATGTTTAATAAAGTCACTTTCATTTTTGCTAGCCCCAAATAGGCGTTCAGCCATGCTTTGTAGGCGGCTGAGGAAGTTGCTATATGGTTCATCGGGTCCCTGTCTAAGTTTGGCAAGAGAAGAAGTGGCGGCGCCCTTTTGCGGAAGCTTTTTCCAAGCCCTAAGCGCGGCCGTTTGTACTTGCGCAAGGAGACCCGGGGGGAATTGAGCTGGTTTACTATTCTGATGGTAGGGGCTTTGACCTAAGAATTTGTTTAATGTCCATTTCTTGGAAGCAGTCTTTCGAGCATTGCGTGTGGCATATTTTTTACAGTGCTCTTCATAGTCTGACTTCCATAATAGGAAATTGCCGCCGGACAAGGCTGCTCTGGCTAGGTGTGACCAATCATTAGGAATGAGTTCTTTTTCACTGAGGCTTTCTAATAAGGCGATTGTGAAAGGGGCAGTAGCACCATAATCGTTCACTGCCTTTTTTAGTTTTTCTAAATGTTTTAGACTAAGTTTTTTATATTTTGCTATAGAGGTGGGATTATCTTTCTCTTGCTCATCCTCACTAGAGTTACAGGCCTCTGTTTTATTTTCTTCCTCGCTTTCACTGCTGGAATCGCCATTTTGGGAGTCAGCAGTGCCATTTTGGTCGCCATTTTGAGAATCATCAGAAGATGGTCGGATTTGACTACGTGTAACTGGGAAAGCATAGGTGTGGTGAGTGCAATGAGGGCGTGCTGAGGGGGCATTTTCTGGGAGCGCAAGGGCTGCGATACTTTGAGTTGCCGACCGAAGGTCAGCGAGCAAGTTAGCAGCCCGTAGATGCTCCTGATTAAAAGCTTCCCTGAAGTTATCGGTGTGTAGCTGGAGGTTTTCCGTGGCTTTTTCCAGAGCATGGAACTGGGTAGGGCTGTGACTGGGTAGAATTGGGGGCATGATGGTTGTGAAAGGGCAGGTGCATAAGGAGGTGGCCGAAATGGAGGAAGGTTAATAGGGGTGTTCGGTCTGCTATCATCTAGGTCCTTTCTACGCTGATCGGGTAATGCGCCAATCTGACTGATAGGGGTGTTTGGTCTATCTTCACTGGGCTCCTTATTTAAAGGTTCTTTGGACATGTCGATAAGAGGTTTCTCGGACACTTCAGGCATATCAATAATTACGGAGTTGCTTTCAGAGGCGGAACAAGAATGGGAGTGCTCTTTAAGAGGTTCTTCCCCTTCTCTGCAGAGTTTTTGAATATCAGGGGCAGAAGAATGGACTTTTAGAATTTCATTAATGAGATTCCAGTACGTGAAGGTGGTGACAGGGACCCTTTCAGGACCAAAGGTTCGGTAGTAGTCCTTTAGACAATCTCCGACCCTTAACCAGCATTTCTGATCTATAGTACCTTCCTGTGGGAACCAAGGACAAGTTTCTAATAGGAAATTAAAAAAATGTGAGAGATCCTTTTTCTTAACTCTAGTTCCTCGTGCCTTGAGCGATTGTTTCACTTGCTGAATATATAATTCCTGTTGGGAGATTACTTGTCCCATGATAGGGGTGGGGGCTTACCTTTCTCTTTTTTCTTCTCTTTGTCTTCTTCCTTTCGCCGACACTGATCAACGGCTGAACGGATCCGTCTCGCGAGCGAGTCCCTCATGGCGATCCCCGACGTGGTGAGTCTGAGCGCTCCTTCTTTCAGTGCGGCGTTCTCTCCTTCACAAAGCCGAGGGCCCTACATTGGGCACCATTTGTCCCGTCCCACGGGACAATCAACTGGGGTCTCAGCTCCTATGAAGAGAGAATGGTATGCGACAAGAGACACGAAGAACTACAGCAAGACAGGATTCTGATCAAGCTGCAAAAGTTTATTGAAGAGGCAGGGTATATATATTCTGAAGAAAGAGGGTGAGGATTGGTGGCTATTAAGGATGGGTGGTGGTTTGGGATTGGTGGTTGTTGTTGCTAGGGTAGATGGCAGAAATGCTTTTGGCGTGAACTATGCCTTTGGCACGAACTAACTCGACTTCCTTGAAGAAGGCTAACAATAGCTTAAGCTGTTCTTGTTTCAGCCCTGGCGGCCATGTTACATGTCACCAGTGCTGCTGACAAGGCATGTAATATATGTGCTACCGTGGAGGTCCCCAACACTGCCATAATTCTAAGAATTTCACCTTTATACAGGAATCTCTTAAGGCAGATGAATGCACATCTGAGAACTCATAGAAGAGAGAAACCATATAAATGCATTACGTGGGAAAGCCTTCTGTAAGAAAGCAGAACTCACCATGCATCAGCAAACTGGAAGAGAAATTAAACCCTATGGATGCAGTGAGTGTGGGAAAGCTTCCTCCAGGAAGTCACAACTCATTGCCCATCAGGAAATTCATACAGAAGAGACACCATATA
Source organism: Cabassous unicinctus (assembly GCA_029593785.1). Taxonomy (NCBI): domain Eukaryota; kingdom Metazoa; phylum Chordata; class Mammalia; order Cingulata; family Chlamyphoridae; genus Cabassous; species Cabassous unicinctus. The sequence continues at coordinate 9,790 of JAQZBX010034121.1, forward strand.
TATGCAGTTATTGTGGAAAAGGCTTCATCCAGAAGGGTAATCTCCTTATACATCACTGAATTCTTACTGGAGACAAGGACTATGGATGCAATCAATGTGGGAAAGCCTTCAGTCATAAGTCATGCCTCGTTGCACACCAGCGATTTCACTCTGGAGATTCTCCCTATCTTTGCAATGAATGTGGAAAAGCCTGCCCTCAGAAGTCAAATCTGATTAGTCATCAAAGCACTTACACAGGAGAGAAGCCCTATGAATGCAGTGAATGTGGGAAAGGCTACTCCACAAAGTCAATACTCAGTAGACATCAGAGAATCCATACAGGAGAGAAACCCTATGGATGAAGTGATTGTGGGAAAGCCTTTTCCCATAAGTCATGCTTCATTAAACACAAAGGAATGCATGCAAGATAGAAATGTGCAGATTTAGTCAAGGGGAAAATCTCTTCCTCAGGTAAGAGCACGTTATGTGTCAGAGATCCCATAAAAGAGGAAAACTTTATTAAAACAGTGACTATGGGACTATGTTTCATTTTTTACAGGAGACACCAGCAACGAAACTTTGGATGTCTCATGTGGGAAGTGACTGCTCAATCACTTAAGTCACATCCACTCCAAGGTATGAAATTAACATGCAAATATTTTGTTTTATACACCTGCAAAGAACATTCATAACTGTGCATTTTAAAAAATCCATACACCATAACATATAAAGAAAAAAATACCTAGGAATAATTTTAACTAAAGAGGTGAAGGACTTGCACACTGAAAACTAGAAAATACTGTTGCAAGAAATTAGAGAACACATAAGGATATGGTAAAACATACTGTGTTCATGGATAGGAAGAAATCATATTATTAAGATGTCAGTACTCATTTAATTGAGAAATGTATATATTTATTCATCTGTGTTTACTTTTTAGTTTTTAATTGTTTATATTTTCAATTATTAAATGTACAAAATAAAGTAAAAAAATTATATCTACAGATTAAAAAAAAAAAAAAAAGATGTCAGTACTACCCAAAGTGATCCAAAGCTTTATCATAATCCCTATGAAAGTCTCAGGAAAGTTTTTAAGCAGAAATGGAAGAGGCAATCTTCATTCATATAGAATTATATTTCACCAGGTCTGAGTATACCAACTTAAGGTGTTCTATTTATTTATTTCCATGTCTTTTGACCTGGTTAGATTGACAGATGTTTGAGAGCAAGCACAATATATTGCATCTTTCTTCATTCTTATAATAGTATAGTGCTTTCCATACAGTATGCTGAATAAATATTTGTTGAATGACTAAGAAAACAAAGTTTGAATGAGTTGAACAGATATTGCTAAGTATGGGGGAGAAAACATGCAGTGAGCCTACAGGAAATCCTTTTTAGAGAGGACAGCCTCATGAATGAGAGCCAACGCCAGAGGAGATTGGATACAAAAGACTTTTTAGGGTATACAGAATCTCTCTCCAGAATCAGCAATAGAGAAATGATTCTGGAAAAGCTTGCAATACTAGAGCCATACCTAAAGAGAGGTGACCTCCTCCTGGGAGGGAGGAGTCCACTGGGATAAGAGATGAACATGGAGCTCCAAAGCAGCCTCCCAAAGGTCAAAACTCACACAAGTTTGCATTGTGTTTTTCTCTCTTTCCTCCAGAAAACTAATTATCTCATGGAGAAGAAACACAAAAGAATCCTTTTTAATGGTGCTCATGGGAATGAAATCCCTAAAGGTATAGAAACCCTAAATGCTACCCCTAAACTACCTCAAGTCTCTGTTACTTGTCTCTGGTGATGAGAAACACAATTGTGTTTTCTAGAGACCTCGTGAGTGTGCCCATCTCCCTGTCCTTCCTGGGACCAGAGCTTCCAACTTTATCTCCCATTCAAGAAAGACTCTGCATTGATGAATTCAGACCCTTCTTGGTAATTTCACAGTGAGTCACAGAATCTTTGCTGTCCTGGGGGCATGTGTTATGGCTTAAGGGAACCCTTTTATTGGTGGTAACTTTAGAGGTGTAACAGGGCATAAATATAAAGAAACCAAAATCATACGATGTCCTGCCTATTTAAAAAACCTGAGTGGAAGAATATAGTGGATATCCTAAAATATATTCCTTCGCCCATCTGTCTCCTCTTCCCTTAGCTCTCACTCATGGGGATTCTCTCTCTTAGCAACATTCTGCTTGATTCACTGCTTCTTCTTTCTCTACAATTGTTAGAGGTATCTGTTTATTAACTCTCATTCAATGATCTATACATGAGAGTTGTGAACTTACAAAACAAACATGCAAATGTTCATAATTCCCTTAAAACACCCCTAACAATAACTTACATTGTTGTGGAAGATTTTTTTTACAGATTGTGTTAATAATAGGGGGTATGGAAAAATATACCAAATGTACACTATAGGCCCTATTTAGTGATAATTATTGGATGATGCTATCTCATCCATTTTTTAATTAGTCATTCAACAAACATTTATTCATCAAATACTTCATGGTAAGCACTAAATATTATTCTGGTATTAAAGAATTGATTCACAATTTGGTCATGATATTAAAGAAATTACATCTCAATGCATTAGAAAACAGAAATGAATACATGCCTTACTCTGAGGTGACTCTGAAGTCCTCCTGAAGATGATCCAAAATTTGGACTCAACCTGTGGAGGTTAGAAAAGACCTCACAAGGGAGCTAATCATTTTACTGAGCCTTGAAGGAGGAATTGAAGTAGTTTCAGGAGGAGAAAAGGGAAGACACACATCAAGAAGAGACGTCAGGGACAGAAAGCTGGGGAAAAAATAACCATAAGATGTGGTGAGGATTTAGAAAATTTATTAATATCAGGTGAACAATGAGTGGCAGAACCTGAGAAGCAGAACATTAGCCTGGCCAGGTTGGCAGCAGCCAGATAACAGAGAGACTTGTATTTTGCCCACAAGATGGATGTTTATGTTTGAAGTTATTGGAGAGTCAGTGCAGGGTTTATAGAAGGTGACTGTATTAAAAAGCTACTGCAGACAAAACAGCATGGTATTGGCATAAATATTGACATATTGATCAATGGAATCAAATTAAGCATTCATAAACAGGCTCTCAGATCTACAGTCACCTGGTTTTTCATAAACTTACTGAGTCTACATTACTGGAACATTCCAGTCTCTTTAACAAAGGGCCTGAGAGAATTGGATATCCTTAACCAAAAGAAGAAAGAGGACCTTAATCTCATTCCCCAAGAATCAACTATAAATGCATCAATGGTCTAAACATAAAGGCCAGGAAGTTTCCTATGAGATAAGGTAAGGAAACATCTTCAAGATCTTGTGAAATGTGGGGTTCTTGTCTTAAACCTTACACTCACAGCAGGAGCAACAATAGGAAAAACTAGTTAAATGGGACTTCCTCAAAATTAAGCACATTTGTACCTGAAAGGACTTTGAGAAGAGGGTTAAAAGGCAGCCTACTAAATGGAAGAAAATATTTGGAAACCACACTTCTGACAAGGGAGTAATATGCATGAAATCATCAAAATTTATAAAAGTGTACAATCGAAAATGTAAACCATAATGTAAACCCTTGACCATGTTTAATAGCTATGTTTCACTATTTGTATATCAGTTATAATAAAGGTACCTTCCACACATAAAAAAGTTATTAATATGGGGGGGAAGAAAGGGGGAGGATGTTGGGCAAATAAGAGTCTTCTGTATTCTGTGTGTGACTTTGCTGTTACCTAAAACTTCTATCAAAACAAAATGAAAAATAGTGAGATACTGGAAAATGAATAGTGGAAGGTGCCATGGTACAGACAGGACACCAGATATTGTGCTGATGAAAGGCAAAATGTCAAAAAAAAATTAAAATATTTTTCATTATTTTTTAATATCCCAATCTTTTAATTTTATGTTATTTTTAGTTTTTTTAATTCTATGTATTTTATTTCTTATATTTAAACTTGTAATTATTGTTTCATTTTCTTATTAATTGTATTTGGCTGTTGTAATGGCTTCATTTTGAAGAAGCTTTGGATCACAGAAGGGTTACAACTGGCTTGAGGGAGGATCATTGGTGTGGGGTGTTAGTGATGAGGGATGCATGGGTGGAAGTTCACGTGAGCGTACATATAACGTATGTAAAAATGTTCAAATATTCATGGGGCAATGTCTCAGGGGGTGGAGACTCACACAATAATGAGAGAATACTGAATTCCCATCCTGGAGAGCTCAGCCATGTTATCTAAAGGAGCAGCAACAGTCCCTCAGGTGCAGGAGCAATGACTGGTGAAGGACGATGATCCACTGATGGGCCCTTGATATTGAAGACGATGCTTATGAGCTTTTGCTCTTGAAATTGAAACTTAGCCTATTGTTGTGGGGTGCCCAAGAGTTGCCTCCTGAGAACCTCCTTGTTGCTGAAATGTGGCCTCTCTCTGGGCCAAACTCAGCATATGAATGCACTACCTTCCCCCCAGCATGGGACACTACTCCTGGGGATGAGCCTCCCTGGCACCAAGAGATTGCTATCAAGCACCGACTAGCAATGCAACTAGAAAAAGACCTCAAATAAAGGGGTGGGGAGAAGTAAAGACAGATGAGTTTATATGGTTAAGAAACTTCAAAGTGAGTCTGGAGGCCAGCCCAGAGGTGACACTTATGCACATCTCAGCAGAATCTCATGGACTGCCAAAGTGGGCACTACCCCAAATACTGGGGCTTCTGAGGGCTCTGGAGACAACCAGGTCTTATGGTCAGGGCAGATATCTCTGGAGTTTTGTGCCTTGCCAGTGGGTCCTAATTTGGAGTTTATGCTCCTGAGATTGACAGACGTGGACTCAATTATGTCTTCCTTGCACATGGCTCCTCTGTCCCTTCTCTTTAAATCTATATTTGTAAGTGTACATCCAGAGACTTGAATCTTTGGGCTATCCATGTGCCAGCTGGGACTGGAACCTCAGCCAAGTTGCAACACTTACTCTATAGCTCATTGGACTCCTCCAGGACAACTGGCAGGGAGACAATGGTGGACAATGGCTGTCCCAGGAAATGGAGAGTCTGCAGCTGCAGGCATGATAGTCCCATCCATCTTCCCCAAGGGATATAAATCCCCTCTCAATTGGAGTTGGGGTGGACGTCACTATCCCAGAATCTTTGGGATTGGGGGAAGAGCTATGGACTAGAGTGGACTTACTGGTATTCTACTATAGACATATTGTGATTCTAGCAATGGAAGAAATTACAACATTGATGTGGAGCCAGTGGCCACTGGAGCCTCTGGGGGCAGGGAGAGGGAAAAAGAGTTGTAATACAGGCCTTGCTCTGCAAGGAATCCTGTATAACCGAATTGGAGACATTGGCTTCATCATAACAATACCATGATTTCTTCTACACCTAAACTCATGAGACATACAACAAATCTTCACACTAAACCCCAACAACTCCCTGCCCCTACTCAGACTCCTACTAGCTGCAGCCAGAAAATCAGCCCAATTCAGACTTCATCCATAACTGCCATCAGCCATAGAAGGACCCACCCCAGTATCTGCCCTACTGCACTCTAGCACTATAGTTGTAACAGGAGTCTTCCTACTAGTGCGCTTCCACCCACTTCTACAAAATAATCCCCTCATACTAACACTTACCGTATGCCTAGGAGCTACTACCACCCTATTCTCCACTATCTGTGCCCTAACACAAAATGACATCAAAAAAATTATTGCCTTCTCAACCTCAAGCCAACTAGGCCTAATAGTAGTCACCATTGGACTAAATCAACCCCACCTAGCATTCCTTCACATTTGTATACACACATTCTTCAAAGCCATATTATTTATGTGCTCTGGATCCATCATCCACAGCCTAAACAATGAACAAGACATTCAAAAAATAGGTGGATTACTAAAAGCCATATCCCTCACTTCAACTGCCCTCATAATCGGAAGTCTGGCACTGACAGGGATACCATTTCTTATGGGCTTCTACTCCAAAGACCTTATCATTGAAGTGGCAAACACATCGTACTCAAACGCCTGAGCCCATTTAATTACTTTTATCGCCACCTCCTTCACAGCCATATACAGCACATGACTCATCTTCTTCGCCCTCCTTGGCCAACCGTGACTCCCAACACTAATCCTAATTAATGAAAACAACCCAGCCCTGCTAAACCCCATCAAATGACTAGCACTAGGTAGCATCTTTGCTGGCTTCTTAATCTCTAATTTCATTCCGCCCCTATTAATACCACAGACCACAATGCCAAACTATCTAAAACTAACAGCACTTGCTGTCACGATTACGGGGTTTGCCCTGGCGATAGAACTAAACCAAATCACACTCAACCTCCAAGCCAACTACCCATCACACCCACACTCATTTTCTTCCCTCCTAGGATCCTACCCAAATACCATGTATCGACTAACCCCATACTATAGCCTACTAATAAGCCAAAACCCAGCGTACCTCCTAGACTTAGTCTGATTAGAAAAAATCGCCCCCAAAAGTATATCCCAACTCCAACTTTCAGCATCTATAATTACATCTAACCAAAAGGGGCTAATCGAACTATACTTCCTGTCCTTCCTCATTTCCTTATCCCTAGCCATACTACTCTTCCTTTAACATCCATGAATAATCTCAATTACAATAAAAATACTTACAAACAAAGACCACCCAGCCAAAACCACTAACCAGCCACCATAACTATATAAAGCTGACCCACCAACAAATCCTCACGAACCAAATTCAAACCACTACCCCCTAAAACAACCCAGTCCTCTATATCTTTCAAGCTACAAAACACTAACCCCATCCCATCATCACTCACTAACCAAACAACCATCAACACCTCAAATAACAGGCCCACAAACAAACCCCCCAAAATCACAGCATTCGATCCCTAAGCCTCAGGATACTCCTCCGTAGCTATGGCAGTAGTGTAACCAAACACCACTAACATACCCCCCAAGTAGACCAAAAACACCATCAACCCTAAAAAAGACCCACCAAGGCACATTACAATACCACACCCAACCCCACCCCCCACAATTAACCCCAAACCACCATAAATAGGAGATGGTTTTTAAGAAAAACCAACAAAACTAATACCAAATACCACAGTCAACAAGAACACCAGATATATCATAATTCCTGCATGGAGCCAACCATGACCAATGATATGAAAAACCACCATTGTAAATTCAACTACAAGAACTAATGACCAACATCTGCAAAAACCACCCACTCTTCAAAATCATTAATGAGTCATTTATTGATCTCCCAACACCCAGAAGTATCTCAGCCTGAAGAAACTTCAGCTCTCTACTAGGCATTTGCCTCGTCATTCAAATCCTCACAGGCCTATTCCTAGCCATGCATTATACATCAGACATACTCACTGCCTTTTCATCTGTCACCCACATTTGCCGAGATGTAAACTATGGGTGACTTATCTGCTACCTGCATGCTAATGAAGCATCCCTGTTTTTCATATGCCTATACATCCATGTAGGTCGAGGACTATACTATGGATCTTACATATTTATAGAAACCTGAAATGTTGGTATTATCCTACTCCTAACAGTCATAGCCACAACATTCATAGACTACGTCCACCCATGAGGACAAATATCATTCTGAGGAGCCACCATAATTACAAACCTTTTATCAGCCATCCCATACATCAGAACTGACCTCGTAGAGTGAATCTGAGGAGGCTTTTCAGTAGACAAGGCCACCCTAACATGATTCTTTGTTTTCCATTTTATCCTGTCATTCGTTGTAACAGCCTTCATAGTAGTCCACCTATTATTCCTGCATGAAACAGGATCCAACACCCCAACAGGCATCTCATCAAGCATGTACGCAATCCCATTTCACCCATATTACACCATTAAGGACATCCTAGGCCTATTCTTCACAATTCTTTTCCAGTAACCCTAGTACTATTTTCCCCAGACCTCCTAGGAGACCCAGACAACTACACCCCAGCAAACCCCCTAAGCACACCCCCTCATAACAAACCAGAATGATACTCTCTATTTGCTTATGCAATCTTATGGTCAATCCCCAACAAACTAGGAGGGGTATTAGCCCTACTCTGCTCAATCCTAGTCTTAGCAATCATCCCCATACTCCACACAGTGAAACAACGCAGCCTAATGTTCCGACCTATTAGTCAATGCCTCTTCTGAACACTAGTCACCAACCTACTTATTCTAACATGAATCAGAGGCCAACCAGTTGAACACCCATTTATTATCATCGGCCAAGTAGCATCAATCTCATATTTACTATCATCCTTGTTCTAATACCTTTAGCCGGACTAATTGAGAACAAATTTATAAAATGAAGACAGCCCTAGTAGTATAACTATTACCATGGTCTTGTAAACCATAAATGAAACAAATCACTTCCTAGGACACTCAAGGAGGAAACACACCATAGCTCCACCATCAACTCCCAAACCTGATATTCTATTTAAACTACTCCTTGCAAACTCTGTCCATACCACAAAACAACCACCTAATAGCACCTCTTGCACAATTATATTCTATGTATAGTCATGCATAAAATTACTTGCCCCATGCATATCATGATATATGTTAATAATCTTACATAGTACATTCTATGTATAATTGTACATACATTTATTTACCCCATGCATATCATAGTATACTACACATTAATAATCTTACATAGTACATCCTATGTATAATCGTACATACATCTATCTACCCCACGCATATCATATAAGGCATTGTGTCAGTAAAACATCGTACACGAACCACCTCCAACCGGGATCCCTTAACCACCAACTCCCGAGAAACCAGCAACCCGCCAAGCTGGTGTTCGTCTCCTCGCTCCGGGCCCATAAACCGTGGGGGTTTCTAAACTGAAACTGTATCTGGCATCTGGTTCTTTCTTCAGGGCCATCTCACCTAGAACCGTCCATTCTTTCCCCTTAAATATGACATCTCGATGGACTTATGACTAAACTAACCGTGATCTTGCATCACCTGTGCTGCCATACACTTGGTATTTTTTTGGGGGGTGGGGGTAAATCGCACTGACTCACCTATGGCCTCAAACCGGCCTCGACACAGTCAATTAACTTGTAGCTGGACTTCTAATTGAACGTTAATCCGTCAGCATCGTCAACCATGTACCACTTTTCAGTCAATGGTCACAGGACATAGTAATTTAATACCTCCACACTCACCTGCTAACCAGACCTTTAATTGAAAGTTTATCCATCAGCATCACCAACCATGAGGTGTTATTCAAGCAATGGTTACAGGACATAACCGTTAGACAGGCCTGCACATACGCATATGCATACGCATACATGCGTGTATTATATACTAGTTTCTAATGCCAACCCCCCACCCCCCCTTGCATAAACCACTATTCCCAGCATCACCTTTGAAGCCCTACCAAACCCCCAACATAGGACAATGATGCCAAGAAAGAACAGTTCAGCATTACTGAATAAACCCAAAACTTACTAAACTAACATCACAATGTATTACAAACTTATATTGCTGATTTTTTTAGTAAAATTTTTCACTAGAAATTGAGACGAAAATACAGTAAATTATTATATTGCTGATTTTTTTAGTAAAATTTTTCACTAGAAATTGAGATGAAAATACAGTAATTTATTACCCCACCAACCCTAACCAAAAACTTATTACAATGTCTATATAGCTTAAATCAAAGCAAGGCACTGAAAATGCCTAAATGAGCTCAATTGGCTCCATAGACACACAGGTCTGGTCCTGGCCTTACTATTAATTCACAACAAAATTACACATGCAAGTATCAGCACCCCAGTGAGAATACCCTCTAGGTCTTTACTAGACCAAAAGGAGCGAGCATCAAGCACAGTAATCACACTAGTAGCTCATAATGCTTTGCTCAGCCACACCCCCATGGGATACAGCAGTGATAAAAATTAAGCAATAAGCAAAAGCTCAACTGAGTTATGCTGTCATACAGGGTATGACATACAGGGTAAATCTTGTGCCAGCAACCGCGGTCATATGATTAAACCAAAATAATAGTCCACAGCGTAAAGCGTGTTTAGAGTACCATCACTAATAAAGTCAAATTTTTACTATGCTGTAAAAAGCCCTAGTCAAAATAAAGATACTCCACGAAAGTGACTTTAGCAAACCTGAATACAGGATAGCCAGGACCCAAACTGGGATTAGATACCCCACTATGCCTGGCCCTAAACTGAAACAATTCACAAACAAAATTGCTCACCAGAGTACTACTAGCAACAGCTTAAAACTCAAAGGACTTGGCGGTGCTTTACATCCTTCTAGAAGAGCCTGTTCTATAATCAATAAACCCCGTTACACCTCACCACCCCTTGATAATACAGCCTATATACCGCCATCTTCAGCAGACCCTAACAAGGAACCAAAGTGAGCACAATAATATGCACAAAAACGTTAGGTCAAGGTGTAGCCTATGGGGTGGGAAGAAATGGGCTACATTTTCTAAAACTAGAACACCCACAAAAACCTTAATGAAAAATCCTTAAGCATAAGGTGGATTTAGTAGTAAGCTAAGAATAGAGAGCCTAGCTGAATTAGGCCATAAAGCACACACACACCACCCATCACCCTCTTCAATTATTCAGATCCACAGTAACACCCTACCTATTCTACCACAATATGAGAAGAGACAAGTCATAACAAGGTAAACATACTGGAAAATATGTTTGGATAACCAAAGTGTAGCTTAAACAAAGCATCTGGCTTACACCCTGAAGATTTCAGATACACTGACCACTTTGAACCAAATCTAGCCCCAAAACTACCCAACTCAACTACCATATAACAATCAAACAAAACATTTACCTAACATTTAAAGTATAGGAGATGGAAATTCTAGCATCTGGTGCCATAGAAAAAGTACCGCAAGGGAAAGATGAAAGATCACTTCACAGTACAAAACAGCAAAGGCTAACACTTCTACCTTTTGCATAATGAGCTAACCAGAACACCCTTGGCACAGAGCACTTCAGTCAAGCACACCGAAACCAGACGAGCTACTTACGGACAGTAAACAGAACTAACTCGTCTATGTTGCAAAATAGTGAGAAGATCCATAAGTAGAGGTGAAAAACCAACGGAGCCTGGTGATAGCTGGTTGTCCAGGACAGAATATTAGTTCGACTTAAAATTTACCCCAAGAACCCACTAAACCTAATCCTACTGTAAAATTTAAATGTAATCAATAGAGGTACAGCTCTATTGAAGCAAGGACTAAGCCTCAGGTGGAGAGTAAGCCACAAACAATGTCCATTGTTAGCCTAAAAGCAGCCACCAATAAACATAGTGTTAAAGCTCAAAAAACAACATCAACCTAAATCCCATAAACCACCAAGCCATCTCCCAACACATAACACTGGACCAACCTATTACCTAATAGAAGAGATAATGTTAACATCAGTAACAAGAATATTTTCTCTGAGCATAAGCGTACATGAGAACAGATACCATACTGACAATTAACAGCAAGGCAATTACAGCCCACCCAATAATAATATTCCACACCCACTGTTAACCCAACACAGGCATGCACACCAGAAAGATCTAGAGAAATAGAAGGAACTCGGCAAACACGAATCCCACCTGTTTACCAAAAGCATCACCACTAGCATTACAATTATTAGAGGCACTGCCTGCCCAGTGACACATGTTCAACGGCCATGGTACCCTGACCATGCAAAGGTAACATAATCACTTGTTCTCTAATTAAGGACCCGTATGAATGGCCAAACAAGGATTCAACTGTCTCCTATCTCCAATCAGTGAAATTGACCTTCCCGTGAAGAGGCGGGAATAAACATATAAGATGAGAAGACCCTGCGGAGCTTAAATTAATCAGCTCAACAACAATCACCCACCATCCAATAGGAATAAATAAATGTAGTATGAGCTGCCAATTTTGGTTGGGGTGACCTCGGACCAAAACAAACCCTCTGAATGATAAGCACCATGACCCACAAGTCAAAGTCCATTGTATCATTTATTGACCCAAAGCATTGATCAACGGAACCAGTTACCCCAGGGATAACAGCACAATCCTATTATAGAGCCCATATCGACAATAGGGTTTATGACCTTGATGTTGGATCAGGACACTCAAATGGTGCAGCCATTATTAAAGGTTCGTTTGTTCAACGATTAAAGTCCTACGTGATCTGAGTTCAGACCGGAGCAATCCATGTCAGTTTCTATCTATAACTGATTTCTCCCAGTACGAAAGGACAAGAGAAACAAGGCCAACTTTACACATGCACCTTAGGTCCTAATAGATGAAGTTAATCAAAATCTAGACCACCCACACCACATCAAACGTGCTCTAAACCAGAGCTTTGTTAAGATGGCAGAGACAGGTAATTGCGTAAGACTTACACCTTTATAACCAGAGGTTCAACCCCTCTTCTTAACATCATGTTCCTAATAAATATCCTATATCTAATCATCTCCATCCTCCTAGCAATAACCTTCCTAACACTAGTTGAATGAAAAATCCTAGGCTACATGCAACTACGCAAAGGCCCAAACATTGTAGGACCATACGGCCTACTCCAACCAATTGCTGATGCAATCAAACTATTCATCAAAGAACCCCTGGGACCACTAACATCATCAAAACCTATATTCATCCTGGCCCCCACACTAGCCTTTTCCCTAGCCCTATCCCTGTGAATACCAATCCCAATACCACACCCACTTATTAACCTAAACCTGGGCGTACTATTCATCCTAGCCCTCTCCAGCCTAGCAGTATACTCAATCCTATGATCTGGATGAGCCTCCAACTCAAAATATGCCCTCATCAGAGCCCTACAAGCAGTAGCACAAACAATCTCCTACGAAGTGACCCTAGCCATCATCCTACTGTCAATCATAATAATGAACGGGTCATTCACACTATCCACCTTAACCACAACCCAGGAACACCTCTGACTTATCTTCCCACTATGACACCTAACAATAATATGATTTATCTCAACACTAGCAGAAACAAATCGAGTCCATTCGACCTTACCGAAGGTGAATCCGAACTGTTATCGGGATTTAACGTCAAATACGCAGCAGGGACATTCACCCTATTCTTTATAGCCGAGTACACCAACATCATTATAATAAATGCACTAACAACAACCCTATTCCTGGGAGCCCTACACAGCCCCCTATTCCCAGAATTATTCACAACAAATTTCATTACAAAAACTCTTGCCCTAACCGTCACATTCCTATGAGTATGAGCATCATACCCACGATTTCATTACGACCAACTAATACACCTACTATGAAAAAGCTTCCTACCATTGACTTTGGCACTATGCATACTTCACATATCCACCCCAGCAATATCCGCAGGAATCCCACCACACATATAGGAATATGTCTGACAAAAGAATTACTTTGATAGAGTAAAACATAGAGGTTACAATCGTCTTATTAGAGTCGTAGGACTTGAACATTCACCTGAGAACTCGAAAATCTCCGTGCTCCCATATTACACCACACTCTAAGTAAGGTCAGCTAATTAAGCTATCGGGCCCATACCCCGAAAATGTAGGTTCACAACCTTCCCATACTAATAAACCCAGTCATCTTTACCATTATTTTACTCAACCTATTCTTAGGAACTATAATCACAATTATCAGCTCCCACTGACTACTACTTTGAATAGGACTAGAAATAAACATGTTCTCTATAATCCCAATTCTAATAATTAAACCAAACCCCTGCTTCTGTGGACCGGGGGTTTGGTTTAATTATTAGAATTGAGATTATAGACTTGGGAATTGCCCTGAGTGACATTGCAGTATAGGCCATTTTATATCATCACATAACATGCAGAACTGTGTGGGAGAGAGTGTAGACTACAATGTGAGTTATGGTCCATGCTTAGTGGCAAAGCCCCAGGATGCGTTTATCAACTGCAATGAATGTGCTACACTAATGAATGATGTCTATGTGGGAGAGTGTGGGAGGTGTGGGAAGTCAGGCATATGGGAATCCCTATATTTTTTGTGAAAAATTTATGTAATCTAAGTATCTTTCTTTAAAAATCGAGAAAACTACAAGTGTTGGAGAAGTTGTGGAAAGATGGGTGTGCTCATTCACTATTGTTTGCTATGTAGAATTTTATAGCTGCTGTGAAAGCCTGCTTGGAAGTTCCTAAAGATATTAGATATAAATCTACCATGTTATCAGCAATATGTTACTAGATGTATATCAAGAAGAACTGAGAGCAGGAACATGAACAGACATCTACACACTGAAGTTCACAGTGGCATTTTTCACAACTGCCAAAAGATGCAAACAATCCAAGAGTCTATCAACTGATGAATGGATAAACAAATTATTGTATAGACCCATGATGGCTATTATTCAGCTGCTGGAAGAAATGAAATCATGAATCATATGATAACAAGGATGAACCTGGATGACACTATCTTGAGTGAAGCAAGCCAGGCACAAAAGGACAAAATCGTATGATTCCAAATTATTAACTGAACATAATGAGCAAAATCATGGAGTTACTAACTAGAATAAAAGTCACCAGAAAATAATGGGAGGTTAGAGAATGGGAAGCTGAGATTAAATCTGGGGAGAATTGATAAAAAGTGTATTTGTAAATATTTCAAAATGCATAAAAATGGTGAAAGCACATCATAGTGTTTGTAATAAGCAGCTCTACTATATGGGTATAACAGTGGTTGAAGGGGAAGCCCAAGGTCGTGTATATCACTAGAAGGAAAGCTAAATAATGAAACATGGGACTGGATACCCCAGTGAACCCTCTTGTGAAAAATAAGTTTTTTAATAGTGCATATATAAGCATGTTTATCTATGGAACAGAATAAATATATGCTAATGTTATAAGACAATAATATCAGGGTGATATGTGGGCAAAAATACAAGCAAAGCATAATATAATATATCACTATATTATATATTGCTATATTAATATATATTATATTAATATATTAATAAACTTCCATCAATGGTAAAAATTATGTATAGTAAGTGAAGGAAATTGGACATAAATATTACATATTATATACAAAATGTAAAAGCAAATAAATCATAGAGAAGAAAATAGATTAGCAATTATGTATGGCAGGAGAAGGATAGCAAGTTTGAAAGGTGACTTCAAAGAGGGAAGGTTTTCTGTGTTCTTTTTTTTTTTTTTTTCCTCTTCTTTTCTTTTTTGGAGCAATGAAAATGGTCTTATAATCATGTAAGTGATGAATGCACAAATTGCAATTACACTAAATGGCATTCATTA
>JAQZBX010034122.1:0-25110 GCA_029593785.1 Cabassous unicinctus
TACCTAGAGCAATTAGACTAGATGAAGAAATAACAAGCACCCAAATAGGAAAGGAAGAAGTAAAATTTTGCTATTCGCTCATGATATGATCCTTTATCCAGAAAATCCTGAAAACTCCACAACAAAGCTACTAGAATTAATAGACAAGTTCAGCAAAGAAGGGGGATACAAGATTAATATGCAAAAATAGTAGCATTTCTATACACTACTGATGAGCAGGTAATCAGAAAAAATTCCATTTATAATAGATACTAAAATAAATATTTAGGAAAACACTTAACCAAGGACATAAAGGACCTGTATTCAGAAAACTACAAAACATTGCTAAAAGAAGCCCAAAGAAGACTTAAATAAATGTAAGGAATTCCTGTGTTCATGGATTGAAAGACTAAATATCATTAAGATGTCAATTCTACCCAAACTGACTTACAGATTCAACACAATCCAAATAAAAATTCAATAACCCGTTTTGTTTGCAGAAATGGAAAAGCCAATTACCAAATTTATTTGGCCCTGAATAGCCAAAAATGTCTTAAAAAGGAATGAAGTTGGAAGACTTTTCCTTCCAGACTTTAAAGCATATTACTTAGCTATAGTGGTAAAAACAGCATGGTACTGGCATAGAGACAGACTGATTGACCAATAGCACTCAATCGAGAACTCAGAAATAGACATCTGCAGTCAAGTGATTTTTGACAGGGCTGTCAAGCTCACCCAGCTGGGCCAGAATAGTCTTTTCAACAAATATTGCTAGGACAACTGGATATCCATATCCAAAACAAAGAAAGAGGACCCCCATCTCACACCTTATACAAAAATTAACTCAAAATGGATCAAGGACCTAAATATAAATGCTACAACCATAAAACACCTAGAAGAAAATGTGGGAAAATATCTTCAAGATCTTGTGGTAGGTGGTAGTTTTTCTTAAAACTTATACCCAAAGTGTGAGCAACAAAAGAATAGATAAGTAAATGGGACCTCCTCAAAATTAAACACTTTTGTTCTTCAAAAGACTGTGTCAAGAAAGATAAAAAGCAGCCTACTCAATGGGAGAAAATATTTGAAAACCACATATCCAATTACTATTCATGTTATATAAAAAGATCATACAATTCAATGATAAAAAGACAAGCAACCCTATTAAAAATGGGCAAATGATTTTGAACAGACATTTCTCTAAAGAGGAAATATAAATGGCTAAAAAGCACATGAAAAATATTCAAAATCAGTAGCTATTAGGGAAATGAAATCAAAACTACAATGAGATACCATTTCACACCTTATAGAATGGCCATTATTAATAAAATAGAAAACTACAAGTGCTGGAAAGGATGTGGAGAAACAGGAGCACTCCTTCACTGTTGGTGGGAACGTAGAATGGTGCAGCCTCTGTGAAAGGACCACAAGAAGCTGAATATAGAAATGCCTATGATCCAGCAATCCCTTTACTAGGAATATATTTAGAAGAACAGAAAGCAAGGACATGAACTGATATTTGCACACTGATGTTCATAACAGCATTATTCACAATTGCTAAATATGGAACCAGTCCAAGTGTCCATCAACCGATGAATGGATAAACAAAATGTGGTATATACGTACAATGGAATACTATTCGGCTATAAGAAGAAATGAAGTTGGGATGCATATGACAACATGGATAAACTGAGAGGATATTATGTTGAGTGAAATAAGCCAGACACAAAAGGACAAATATTGTATGGTCTCACTAATATGAACTATACACAATGAGTAAACCCTAGAGTATAGGTTACTAGGAAATAGAATGTACTCCCCTTAAAAAATTCCAGATGGATTACAGAATATAGTGTGAAAAGCCAAAATTTTAAAAGAAAATATATATGTGCGTTAGTATAATAAATTTGTGTAGGGAAGAATCTGTTAAATAGGACATAAAACCCAAAACCATAAAAGAAATATTGATAAATGTGACAACATTATCAATCTAAATTTCTCTTCAACATCAAGAACAAGAAAAAACACACAACAATAACAGCAAAACCCACAATATGTGAAAAGACAAGATAGGCATTTAATTTGCTAAGCATTTAATTCACAAAAAATTAATAAAACAATAATCAGACAGACAAATGGGCAAAAGATACAAACTGCCAATTTGCAAAAGGAAAAGAAATGGCTAGAAAATGTATATCAAGATGGTCAAGCTTTCTAATAATCAAGAAAGTGCAAATAAAAATGTGATACACCATTTCATCACTATTTGGATATAATAAAAAGTCCGATTTTGACAGGGACAAATTGGTAGAACAACTTTGGAGAGAAATTTGATTAGCAAAATTAAGATGCTTGTACTTCATCATCTACTAGATCAATTTCTAGGAAATATCTTCTAGTCCAGAGAAACTTCTTACAGAGGGGTAATGTACAAAAACATTCATTACTGCATTATTTTTAGTTGCAAAATATTGGAAACCACCTAAATGTCCTTCAATATGGAAGAATAACTCTATAAATTATGGAATCCAGTCATATAGTTAGATACTATTCAGCTATGAAAATGAATGATCTAGAGCTACATGTTTCAATATGGACAAAGCTTAAAAATATATAATGTTGAGTAAAAAAAGTTGATATATATATAGGATATAATATTTATTTAAAGTCTAAGAACAAAGAGACTGTTATATGTTGTTTATGGATATATTGTGTAATTATGGATATAATCCATTATAAAACTATTCATGGTTATGCTATATAACACTTTCCCTTTAGAGAGAGAACAAAGGGAAGCTGACTGGAAAAGAGACACACAGGGGGCTTTCACCATATTTTACTGTTTTATTTCTTTAAGGAAAAGATCTGCTCTAACCCTGGCAAATATTGGAATTTGTTAAAACTTGGTGCTAGGCATAGAAGTGTTCATTATATATTCCTTACACTTTTGTGGTCATTTGAAATCTTTTATTTAAAACATTTAAATTTTTAAATCAAAGAAAAGAAAAAATCATCAAACTGTTCAGTTTCCTCAAAATCACCTAAATGTCCATATGAGTACTAGTTAAGCAAATGTTAGTACATAATGTGTTGCTATGCAAATAATAACATAATGCTTCATATTTATATGATATGGAGACATGGCTAAAATTTTTATTGAATGACAAAAGGTTACAACATAGTATATACAGTTTGATTACATAAACATATCAGAAAATGTTAAATAAAAATTTTAGAATAATTATCTCTGGATAGTAATTGTTCTTTGCTATCTTTTCTCTATTGTTTAACATCATTTGTATTTTTCTAAAAACAATACAACTTTTGAAATAGATCTTCTGATTCACCTATCATAGGAAGGCAATTTAAAATGAAAAATAAATACCAATTTTCACTTTTTTTTTCAATTTATAATATCTAGTGTTGGCTATGCTGCAGTAGAATTTTACCCCCAATCACTGCTGCTAGCTATGTGAATCAGCTTCACATTTTCTGAAAAGAAATTTGGCAATATGTGACAAGAGCACCCTTACTATAGGAAATTTATCCAAAGAAATAATTAAAGATGCACAGAAGGATTACAAGTAAGGATGTTTTTGTTGCAGCATTATTGAGAGAATTAAAAAACTGGAAACAACCTAGATGTTCAACATCAGAGGACAGTTCCCAAAAAATGATGGTACATACAATAAAATACTATACAGTCAATAAAAAGCATGTGTTTGTGGAATACCTAATAAGATAGGAAAATGCTTACAAACAAGGAGAATATAAAGCAATATCTATGATATACATATGTATAGAAAGAGTATATATTTAAAGAACAGGAAGGAGCACACCAAAATTTAATAGTGATTATTTGTGAGAAGTTAGATTATCAGTGAATATTAAGTCTATTCCTGTGTTTTCCAAATTGTATAAGAAACCTAAAGAAAATAACCTTTTCTTTTCCCTTTTCACGTCTCATCACTCTGTCCCCTTCACCAGCCCAGGCAGCACCAAGCCACACAGCATAGTCAGATCCCCAGGTGAGAGTCTGCTGCAGGTAATTACAAACCAACCACCATTATAAATTTCCATCTTCTCCAGACTCTTCTTCTTCAAAAAAATGTAAGCAGTGTTAGTGAGCTATGCCGGCCAGCAAACAAGAACATCTAGTGAAGGACCAGCACTTGATTCTTCAATCTTCCCCAAGTATATAAATATTACTTATTATTTGTTGCCCCAGGTTTATTAGCCATTGCATCTTCCTGGACTGGTTTGTAATGAGCTGATAGCGTTTGTTGCCCCAAGGGAAGGGTTAACTTATGAGAAAAGCGAGATGGATTAAAAAAGGGAGAAAAACTATCAATATGTCATAAAATATACATGCTATTTCTAATATATTCCTACCCATTTGAGGCAACATACCTAATATGTTACAAACATTTCTGGTAATACAGTATCGTTCTCTTTAATAATGTGTTAGTGTCTGTAACTCTCACTTGGACTTGGTGAATTACTGTTTTATTTAATGAAAAAAAGATAAATTGTACTCGATTTGTATTTATTAATTTCTTTGAATTTGGTATATGACACTTATGAAAGCTTAGGCGCATCATTTCCCCTTTCTTTAATTTACAGCCAGGGAACTGTTTAAATATAATTTTAAATGAAGCATAAAATGCTTCCTGACATATTTGTTTTCTGAATTTCCTACATGCATATTTGCCATTTCTATATGATGACAAACACTGCCTCCAATTGTGGAGAAAGAAAAATGTTACCTGCTTAGGATTTCTTTATTAAATCTTAGCTCTTGTATTTTGGTGGTGGCAGGCTGAGTTTCCTGGAAGTTGATAAGTTTAGTTGCAATTGCGATCTACTTCATGCTAACTCAATTTGATAGGTAGGGCTTTGCAGGTGTAGCAATCATCCATTTGGTGCAAAACCTCAGAACAAAGTCTAAAAATAGATGCCACTTTGATAGTATTTTAGGAGGATAGAAGAGGTTAAATAACAGGTGAAATACATTTCTTCAAAAAATATCATTATTTCCCTGATGATTTCCTAAATATAAAAGAGCTTTCTTAATAAAATGGGCACTTTTCTTCATATCTAATTTCTTTAAAATTATTTTATTTTCGTTATCCTGTATTATGGTCATATTAATTCACAACTCCTCTGAAAAGCTGTATAGCTATTGTTCCTATAATGATAAATTATTCTGAAATTTTCATTTTTGAAGTTTTAAATAAATACAAGCTTTATATGGTATTTTTCCCCTTCGGAATCAGAGTCCATTTTTATTTAGCTTTATTTTTAATCAGAACATATTTGTAAAAAAAAATAAAAAATAAAAAAAAACCCACAACTCTTATGAACAATCAGTGAATAAAAAGTGAAGAGGCTCAAAGTGCTGATATTCAACTGACTTCTGTCATTAAAACAGATGTTCCCTATAACCTTGACCAAACAACTCCATCCTCTAATCAGAAAGGAGCAGACTTGTTTGTGGATTTATGATAGATGTCTGTGCCAGAGCTTGGAGGACTGTCTAGGACTGTGGACTCTTACAGAATTGTTTTTGTGCTGAAATTTGGCTTGCAGTTCTTAATTTAATTTGTTTTATATACTTTCACCCAAACATGAATTCATTTATTCTTTTTTAAATCTTCTGATTAATTAGATATTTCAGATGTATTCATCACAATTATGAGACGCTATAGCTTTAAATATATGATGGACTTGCTGATGTCAGCAACTGAAAACTAATGCTGCTGCTATCAGCTGACAGGACACTAATTACTAGTTATGTGGCTGTTGCCTGCTTAAGGAGCTATTCAGTGAGTTATGATTTAGAAAAACTGGAGAGCACAGGGCTGATTTGTGAAGAGACATGTAACAAGAAAATACCACAGAAGTTCTCAGATTGATCCTCATGACAGAGACCTGTCTAATTAGGAAGCGTCTGTTTTAATACTAAGCCATAAAAAAGCCCAACTGGAAAAGAAGAGTTTATAGGGAGACACAGAGCCATCACTGGTTTGGCTGGCAGCAAATGCAACCTAAGCACGTTTCTCAGCGTTTAATCAATAGTGGCTGTAGGACAATTACTCCCTCACAGATGATCCATCTCGGCATATCAAGAGGGAAGATCTTCTTAGGGGGTATATACATAGATAGATAGAGAGTCCCTCTCAACACCACTTGTCCTACCTTCAGAGTTGAAGCCTATCTAGTAGCTAGAGACAATTATCAGAGAAGACAACGGAACTGGCAACTGTTCTCAGGACGTCACCACCCATAGAGCAATGGAGAGAGTTGGGACTTTTAGTACATCTCAAGGATTAGACTGGTAAATTCTGTGATGACACTCTAAAGTTTTTGAGGACAAGAACTTGTTGTTAAGCTTATAGTCTGGGTGTACTCAATAATAACTGACCCTAGAGAGATCTTCGGGGGGAAAATTATAGCTTTTCTTTTAGGTAAAACAAACAAACAAACAAACAAACAAAACCTGACCTTTTATTTGCCAAATATGAGAAGACACCAAACATTCACTGAGCTTTCTCTGTAGAGTTATCAAGGCTGTGCCTCTGCCTTTTTGAGGGGAGTAAAACTGGACACAAAAGTGTGGGCCACCCCAGTTGGCTTTCTTCTCTTCCTGCCCCTGTGTCATCAGTCGGGACACCGAGCGCTTCACAGACCAGCCTACTTCGCAGGCAGTCAGTGAGTCATGCCTGCTCCCTGCCTTACTTTGGCACAGTCTCAAACTCCATGAAGACAGACAGAACAGAGGAGAGAAAGGTGTTCTGAAAACACTTGCTTATGTTGATACATGTTTCATTGTTGCTGATCTAGCCACAGAATTGGTAATAGGACAATAAATCATCAGAGGGTATTCCAGAAACATGATCAAATTTATCTCAAACTTATCTTTGAGTCTCTGCTCCAAAGTTCAAAGTTCTGGGCTAGAACACAAGGTAGGATGGAAATAGGATGGACTATCAGGCCAAAGAGTACAGGTGGGAATTCAGCATCCAGCTTGATGACTGAGCAGCTATGTGACCATGAGCAAGCTGCAGATCCTTATGTGCTTCGGATTTCTCAGTTATGAGATAGCTCCCGATATTCCATGGCTGTGGTGAGGATGAAATGTTACCATTGCCAATAACAATCCTAGCACGATGCCTGAAACAATAGGCATACTGTGAGTGTTACTTTGCCTTTCTTCTCATCTTGTTTTGGGTTCCCACCACAGGAAATCCTGAGAAAAGGATTCCAGGGCAACGTGTGAGGTTACACTGGAAGGGGAGTGGCAAAGTGAAATAGAGATTGGGAAACAGCCAATAAAGGTGTGTTCTTAAGCCAGACACCACTGCGGGCAACTGGAACTTAGTCTTGCAGGAAAGTGGTGTAACACAGAGCCTCAAAATTGTCCCTCCTTGCAGGGAGGAGAGCTCTGATGTATTAATTCATCTACTTCTAAGAATCATTGGTTGAAGGCTACTGGGAGGGGAGTAGATTAATTGCCAGGCAATTGCAGCCTGCTGTGTGCCCAAGTAGGTAGCCTTCTTCGGATTTTGGGGGAAAAAGTCCTTCAATACAGAAATGCAGATTCTGGCAGCTGGAAATCAGCTGAAGCACATTGGAATGTCCTAAGGACATGGGCAGGGCAATGGCAGGGCACCACAGGAAAACAAAGGCATCTGAAACATGGTAGTTTCCAGCAAGGAACTACCACTCTAATAAGGAAGATAAGACAGGTGAAGCTTCAAATGAAAAGGTTTGTGATGACAAGATGTCTGCGAGGTGCTGGGAGAGATCAGCACCTCGGTTTCCCCAGGGTGGTGCTCACCACACGGGGGACTCTGACTCTGGGCTCTGCATCTCATCTGTCGGCATCCTGAGGGTGAATTCAGAGGGACTGTCAGACTCACATTAACCAAAGCCCACAGAGTCTGAGCAAAAACTCAGAGTGCCGGTGTACTGATTTTTATTCTTTGCCCGCACCTTGAGCTCCACAGAGACCAAGTTATAATCTTAAAGTGAATTGATAAGCAGCGATAAATAACAATGGATATTATATTAAGAATTGCTCCTCACTTGAGATAGTTTGAGGAACTCTTCTCCACTGAAGGGACAGCCTTGCCAGTGGAATAGTTCAGAAACACTCTGGCTCCAAGACTGTCCAGCGCTGTGAAAGTTTGTCACTAGTTCATCTGTCTATGGCTTCCAGAGAGACAAGTTATGTAATGGTTAAGAGCATGGAGTCTGGAGTCAGGATGTCCTGGTTCAAATGCCTCTGTCCCACCATGTACTCTCTGTGTGACCTCAGGCAGTTATATAATCTCTCTCCCTCCGTTTTCTTGTTCATATGGTACCTATTTTCTAGGGTTGTTGTGAGGAGTAAATGTTAACACATATAAACTGTCCAGAATAGTATTTGGTTATATGTTAGTTAACATTACAGCTGCTGTTAAGAAGCCGTTTTAAATTGACACAATTTTTCCTTAGGTATGGTAATAACTTTCAGCAAGTTTTACTCTGATATTGGAACCAGTTTGTCTCATTAAGCTGTCTTTGCTTATCTTTGTCCTAAAAGGGGAGGCATTGTCATGACTATACATAAATATGTAAACAACCAAACTGCAAAAAACATGTGCAGGGCTTGGGAGTCTGTCACCAAGTGTAAAAAGAGGTTCAGAAGCCAGAGGGCTCTCTGAAGGATGGAATGGTGGCATGACAACTGCATTTGACAGATGGAGGCTGAACAAGCAGCAAACCAAGAATTTTGGGTTAGGAGGGTATTGTCAAATTTTGCACATTCGAGAACCTAAGTATTTGGCCCTGGGAATGCAGGCTGGGATCCTGCCAAGCATGTCAATCTTACAACTTGGGGACAGAGTAGGAGATCAAAGCCACTGTCAGATCTAGGCCTGATAAATCAAATATTGTATTAGTCAGCCAAAGGGGTGCTGATGCAAAATACCAGAAACCTGTTGGCTTTGCAAATAAAGGGTATTTATTTGGGGTAGAAGCCCACAGTTCCCAGGCCATAAAGCATAGTTACTTCCCTCACCAAAGTTTGTTGCCACGTGTTGGAGCAAGATGGCTGCCGAGGTTCAGGCTTCCTGGATTCCTCTCATCCTGGGGCTTGTTTATATCCAAGCTCAGCAACTCTGCTCTCTCCACAACGCCAGCTGTACACTATCAGGCAAATCGCTCTCTCTTCCTGGGGCCTCTGCTGTGTCCAATTGAGCCTTCTCTTCTTCCTCACACGTCTGCTTCTCTATGTGTTTACTTTCCAGGCTCCAGGGTCAAAACTGCAACTAACTCCTGTGCCTTGTTGTTTTCTCTGTGAGTTCCCGCCTACCAAGAGAGCGGGGACTCAACGTTCTACTGATGTGGCCCAATCAAAGCCTTAATCATTATTTAATAAAGTAAAAATGAAACCTCTGAATCCAATACAGTCTAAGGGTATCACTAGCCCAGAGGAATAGACCAGTTTACAAACATGATCAGTATTTCTTTTTGGAATTCATCAATAATATCAAATTGCCACAAGTATGTTTCTTTTTTTTTTTTTTTTACTTTTATAAAGGGTATTTACAGTTACAAGGCCCTAACAAGTCCAACTCAAGGTTACTTCCTTACCAAATCTGTTGTTATATGTTGGAGCAAGACGGCAGGTGACCACTGCCTGGTCTCTCCTTCCTTCTTCCTCTTAAAGCTCTGTGCGCCCAGCTGCTTCTGATCTCAGCTGTAGACTGGCATAGGGCCCATCTCTCTTCCCGGGGTTTTAGCTGTTTGAGACTTCTCCTTTCTGTCACATGGCAGGACTGAAATGACCGAGTTCTCTCCTCTTCCATATCTTCTTCTGTGTGTATCCTATGGAGTGAATGTCCATTTATATACCCACCAAGGGGGTGGAATTCATAAATAATATCAAACTGCTACACTAGTCAAAAGAGGTGTTCTGTGATCTCACCACACCCCCACCTTGTTCTTGAGGACCTGGATTTTATGTTCCTTTTCATTAGAGCTTTCAGTCCTATACCCCACAGCTGCCTGCCATGAGAGTAGGGGATGGGCAATGGTAACTGCTGTGCGGAGACAACAACTTGAAGTATGATTTTTGATGGAACCAAATATCCCAAACAGTCTGGGAGAACAAAAGGGATCCTTGAAAAGTGAATGAAATGTGTCACTATAGGATGTAGACATTGAGAGAACTGTTAGGAGGCATATCAGCAGCAAGCGTGGTAGAAACGATGTTGAATTTGTGCGAGAACTCAGGCTCTGTTCTCATATGGGTCATTAACAATGACTTTGGGAAGTTCATTTAGCCTCTCTGGACTAAAAGTCTCCTTGTCTGACAAATGAAGGGCTTGGCTAGTTGTTTTTGAGATACATTCCACAGCTGACACTACTCTGTGATACCAGATATTGAGAGAGAAGGGTAAGAGTTGTTTCATTTGGAAAACACAAATTTCAATGTTCCTTAAAAATTTTCTCCCATCAATCCACAGTTGCTGGCAAGAAATCTGCATGCACTAAAATGAAGCCAATTAACATTCCTTAATATTGCTCTGTCATAAATAAGTGTTAACTCAGAGAAGGCAGATGGGTGAATACATATAAGGTATATTCTTATAGATCAGTTTTCATAAAACTAGAACCCCATTTCCATTCTTCAGAAGCACAGAGTATTACATAATTTCCAGGCATCCATGAATAGAAAGAGTGCTGATACGTCAATTAGATGAGAACTAAGCACTGCCCATTGGAACTGAGCAATGTGTAATCATTGGTCACTTGATATGAACCATTTTGGTGGAGTGGTAGGGGTGACTCATTGGAGTGAGTTTAAGGAAGAATTGAAGAATAGAAACTGGAAATATTGGGAATAGATAGCTCTTTTCCTTAATTTTGTTGTAAAGGGAAAGAGATAAATGGTGTGCAGTGGAGAAAAGAGGGTTTTTTTTTCCAGATGGGAGAAATAGCAACATGCTTGTACACTGATGAGAATTATCCACTAGAGAGGGGGCAAT
This sequence comes from Cabassous unicinctus, assembly GCA_029593785.1. Lineage (NCBI taxonomy): Eukaryota > Metazoa > Chordata > Mammalia > Cingulata > Chlamyphoridae > Cabassous > Cabassous unicinctus. The sequence continues at coordinate 11,016 of JAQZBX010034122.1, forward strand.
TGATAATGCACTTACTGCAGCAATGTCCTTGAGTGGGTGAGAGAGGATAGGAACCACTGGAAGCATGACAATTCATCTCAGGGTGATGATTAATTTTATGTGTCAACTTGTTTAGGTATGGTTTCGTTTGTCTGATCAAACACTGGCCTAGATGTTACTGTGGAGGTATTTTGTAGATGCGATTAGCATCTACAACCAGTTGACTTTATCTAAAGGAGAGAGTGCTCCATAATGTAAACAACTCATCCAATCAGTTGGAGACCTTAAATGCAAAGAACTGTGTGGCAGTTTGAGATTATTTATTAATCTCAAAAAGAGAAAGATTGTGTTTGTAAAGTAATCTATTCCTCTGGGTGTGATACCCTTTGATTGCATTAAATTCAGTTGAGAGACCTTTGATTATATTATTTGATAAGATTGCTTTAAGACTTTTGATTGAATGGCATCAGGGAGGCGTGACTCAGGTTGAGTCCTTGTGCACTTGCTGGGTCTAATATAAATGGACTCATATGGACAGACAGAAAAAGACAAGGGGAGCAGGCATATTTGATTCTGCAATATGAGAGAGAGGATTGCTTAAGCATGAAACCCCCAGGAGACCAGCCCTGCTATATGCCTGATAATTTACAGCTGAACTTGGGAAGAGAGTGGAACAGCTGAGACTGGTATAGGAGGCCAGGAAAGAGACAAATTGTTCAAAGGGAGCTCCAAGAGATGGTAGATTCTGGAAGGGAAGGCAGAGACTTCTGCAGAGATTGGTGGCCATCTTGCCTCACCATGTGGCAACAATGCCAGGATCAACAGTAACTGACTTTGGTGAGAAAGAACCTCTTATGGTGACTCGATTTGGACTTTTAATGGCCTTGGAACTGTGAGTTTTTACCCCAAATAAATACCCTTTATAAAAGCCAACACATTTCTGGTAACTTGCATCAGAACGTCTTTGGCAAACTAAAACAAACTGAATTTTCCAGGGAAAAAAAGGAATTCTGCCTCAAGACTACACCCTCCACTCTTTCCTGAGTTGCCAGCCTAAGAAATTCAAATTCAAGACTTGAACATCATTCTTACCGGAATTTCCAGCCTCTGGCCTGCCCTACAAAATTCAAATTTGCCAGCTGCCACAATCATGTGAGCCAATTCCTTATAATAAATCTCTTTCTGCACATATACACATCCTGTTGGTTCTGTTTCCCTGATGAACTCTGATAGATATAGTAATAGGAGAAATGGTAGGGTATAAGAGTATAAGCAAGGAGGGGGTAAATGTGGTGTCAGGAGAATTATTTCTGTTTTATTAGTGAACTAGGAAGTGGTACTATCAGCAAAGAACAAAGATGGGAGAGGAGATGTTGAAAACGTTAAGGGATAGGAAAAGACATGAATTGGACACCTGGAAGCATGCCAAAGTGATTGAACTAGAAAAATATAGTGAGTGCTGGGCAATATTGAGGATCACTGGAGGTTAATGACTATGATTTTAAGTTGATATCAGTCATCATGTACAGGTGTTTTTCCAGCCACATTTAGCTGTGAAGGTACAAGTATCCAGTAGACAGAGAGTTGGATTTTAACTAGGATTTTGATTTAGTTAAGCTGGTACAAAGGAGAGAGGGGCAAGGGAGTCAAGAGTGTGTGCAAGGGAATGATTATAAAGATATAGAATGGAATTTAAATTGCATGGGGATGGGAAGCGGGTGTGGCTCAATGGATAGAGCTCCCATTTACCATATGGGAGGCCCTGGGTTCGCTTCCCAGGGCCTCCTTGTGAGGGCAGGCCAGCCCATGCGGCCCGTGGGCTGATGCAGCAAGACCTCACAACAGGAAGTGGGTGTGGCTCAATCGATAGAGACCCCTGTTTACCATGTGGGAGGCCCCGGGTTCGCTTCCCGGGGCCTCCTTGTGAGAGCAGGCCGGCCCACGCGGCGCCGTGGGCTGATGCAGCAGGACCTCACAGCAAGGGGGAGATAAGCAGACACGGAAGAAACACACAGCGAATGGACACAGTAAAACACAAGCAGCAAGGGGGGGGGATAAATAAATAAATAAATAAATCTTTAAAAATAAATAAATTAAATAAATTGCATGGGGAGGAGAGGGATAGGGTCATGGGGGTGGAACTGTGAGAAGGTGATAGGATAATTATATTCAAGTCCAGATGGTGTAGAAGGATTGTTTAAGTTGGGGTGCCAGAAGAAATGAGTTTGAAAGAGAATAGATGGTTGTAGGAGAATAAGATCTCTGAATTTGAGATTTGGTAAATTATTAATAAAGAAAAGATGAAAGATATAAGCAAAGAAGGAAGTAGCCAAAGTTTAGAGAAGATCAAGTTCGTTGGAGAAAGGAGAGTAAGGAACTGACTGGTCAGGGTACTGGGAAGAACATCTGGTCATTGAAATCACATGAATAATGACTGAACTAGCTTTGGAGAGAGTGATAGTGAGTTGGCTGCTAAATCTTTAAGAAGTGAGGGGTAGAGGCATACAGTGGAACTAGGGGATAGAGTGGTGGTAGAGTCTAACATTTGAGATTTCAAAGCTGAGCGTTTTTAGGGAGATGCAAAGGAGTATGGTCTTGAAGCAACAATGAGAAACATAAAGAACAACTATTCCATCTCTTGCCCCATGGTACAAAAGAGTAAATAGCTACCAGATCATCTGAGAGGGAAGAAAGGGACTAAACATCCCCAGGTGTCAACCAGAGTAAGGTGAAGGAAACTTCTTGGAAGGAAATTCAGAGTAAGGGGCAGATGTTGACAAACTACAGCCCATGGGCCGCCTGTTTTTGTAAACAAAGTTTTGTGGATCACAGTCATGCCCATTCATGTATGCATGGTCTATAGCTGCTTTTGCAGTACAACAGCAGAGTCGAGTGGTTGAGACAGAGATCGTTTGACCCACAAAGCTTAAAACGCTTACTTACTATTTGGCTCTTTACAGAAAAAGTTTGCCAACCCTATTATAGGCTTTTACTAACAATTGCCCTTGAGATCCCATGTGCCACAGGGGAAGCAGTAAGAGATAGGGGTCATTTAAAGCAATAAGACATTGTCTGGGCATGAGAATCTGGCAGTCGGGGGTGATCTGTGAATCCTGGGCTTCTTGTGTGACTTACAAGAGCCGTGATAAAGAGTGTGATGAGCTTGAACCTGATGGTCCCAAAGTACACAGTGGTGGACAAGCTGTGAACAGAGGGGGCAGGGGTCTTGCCAGGAGCAAGATGGGGAGGGGGACTGTCACAGGAGTCTTGCTGAGAGGCGTAGAGTCAAGTAGGGCTCCCTCTTGGCCCCTGCATCTGGGAGTAGTGGGCTTACCCTGAGCACACAGTCTTTTTCTTCACCTGAAACTGAGAGGTCTCCAGGCCAAAAGAGGGGTGAGCTAATCTTTGGTGAGAGCACATCATTACGGAATGTAGCCTTAGGTAGCCTTGCATTCATTCCTCTTCCTAGATTGGCCATTTCTTATCAGAGTCTCTTAATACAAATTTACTCATTCCAATTTAACATTGATGCTTCATTAAACTGGAGGACCTTCAGCCTGACCTTCGGCAAGATTAGCTTTATTCTGCCTTATGATAAATGGTGCTAAACACCATCCATGGCAATAACTTTAAAGAATTAAGTTAAATATTCATTCAGAGGCAGATGACTCACTAATGCAGTTTACTTTATTTTTAAAATATTCTTCCTACACACCTGGAGACTAGAGATTGACGTTGGACCCTTGCACAAGTGGTCAGACCTGAGAAGGAATTATGGCACACACAGCTTTCTTTCTGCCTTGTTTTAATGATAAAGAAATAAAATTAAAGGTCTTTCAAGCAATAGCAAATTGGGATTGAAGACATATTTTGGCAAACATTTCCCAGCCTGGATTGTGTCTTGCTCAGAGAATCTAAACTTGAGGGTTGCCATATTGACCAGGAAGGGCTTTCACCTGATGTCAGAGGTGCCTTCAGGGACTAAAATTGTTTTTACCTCACTGTAAATCCTTCTAATGCAGTGTGTGCTTTCAGGATTCTTTCCCCATGACATGGGGAAGGAGCAGGAACAGAACTGATTAGTTAGCATGCATTATCCAATAATGCTACATGTTTATTTGTATAATTTCATTCAAACTGTCTCAAAGACTTGGTTGGAAAATCATCAGTTATTTTTCATAATTAATTATACATTTTTTAAGCAACTACATATTTTTTTTTATTTTTCAGAACAGTGCTGAACAAAGAAGATAGCAAGTCAAATAAGTTATGGTCCCTGTCCTTGTTTTCAAAAAGGGATGAGGACAACATGGGAATGGATTCTGGAAACCAGAAGGCTTACTGCTGATTTCAAATAAGGTTCTAGAAAAGATTATTAAGCAGATGTTTTGTGAGCACTTAGACAAGAGAGCAGTGATTACTGAGAGTCAGGGTGAGTCCACTAGGGACAAGCATTGAGCCTAACATAATTTTCTCTTTTGATAAGGTTACTAGAGTAGTGGATCAAGGAAATAATATAAATCAGGTGGCTTAAGTAGCATTTGAGAGTCTTTCACATTATCCTTATAGACTTACGAGAAGATAGATAATAAAACAGTGGGTGAATTCTCAGCTATTTAATTCTTTTTAAAAATTCATTCATATAACAAATGTTTATAGTGCCAACTACACAATATGCTAGGCACTCTGTTAGGTGACGAGGATGAATACATTATCCCTGCCTTCATGGAGCACACTGTCTATGGTAGGAATGAGACAAGAACCATACAAAATACACACAACACAATGGGGGCCTCACAGGGGAGTCACCAAGAATAATGATTAATGGATTAGCATAAATCCAAAAATGAAGCTTCTATTGGTTTGAGTGGCAGACTGTCTTTGGTTCTGGACTTTCCAACAGTTCTACCAATAAGTTGGATGATAATGTAGAAAATATTATAATATTTTGGGGGAGAATTAATTTATGCCCATATATTAAATAACATGCAAAATCATTATCAAATAGATTAAAGTGCTAAGTGCAAAATAATTCAAAATTCCATGCAAGTCTGGTAGAAAATGGATTAAAATATTTGTAGATCTGTGGAGGGATGATAATGTTCTCAGCTATAAAGCAACATAAACAATCAAAATAGAAAAGATTGACAAATGACAGGTTTGAATAAGTAAAATTTAAAAATATCCATACAATGCAAAACAACATCTCTAATATTAAAAGGAAAAACTTCAGGCTGTGAAAAGATTTGCATCAAACATGACAGAATAATATCTATAATATGTAAAAAACACTGATTCCAATTTATAAGAAAAAATGATGAATAGAAACAATAATTCACAGAAAAGGAAATACACAATATTTGTAAGAGAGACAGTCACAGAAAGATTAGCTCATAAGCAGTAGGGGTCTCAGACAGTCTCTGGATGTCACATCTGACTAAAGGTCTGTCTGCATAGTGGAGGGTACCTGTTGATAGAAGAGACGGTCACTGCCTCAAGGAATGCTTCCCTGACATCCATACACTCCCCTACAATTAGATGTATCTGCTTTGTGCCCCCATAATATCCTTTGTGTACTTCTCTCATTGCGCTTATTACCGGGTGTTGTAATAACATGTTTATGTGCCTACCTCCCCGACTAGATTGGAAGCCTCTTGAGTGAATCATAGCATGTATCTGCGTATTCTCAGCATCTAGCACAGTACCTGATAGGGACCCAAATGCTTATTAGTTATGAAATCAGTGGCATGCACATTCTTGATTCAGAGACAGTGGACCATGGGAGGCCAAGGGATGATTTAAGCACAGCCAAACATGAGTAAAAATGTGTTCCAGCCTCCATCCCTCTATGCTGTGAGGCAAAGAGCAGGCCTTGGAGCTCCGGTAATCAGAAAAACACTGCGCCTCGCCAGCTAGCTCCTTATCACTGTGAAAAGTGAAGAGGTGGTGCCAGAAATTTGCATTGTCTTCTCTTCCCCCTACAGATACTGGCAGTCTCAGTGGCATTATTTGCCTTGAGACTGCCAGCACCAGTCAAATCATGGCTTTATTCCTGTTTATATCAGTCATCATGAGAAGGTCAGAGCACCCAGGACATCCTTCACCCAGGATTCTTATCCTTATCCACAGGGATGGTGACGCTGCTGCTGTGTCTCCCACCCCAGGCTCCAGTAAGAGGCTTTCTGGCTTCATGGCCTCTGGTTAGATTCAGTCAATGGGAGGTTGTGGCAGGAGGAGGCTGAACTCGAGGTATATATCTCAACTTCTGAATACCCTTTCCCCAATCCTTTTTGGGTTGCCATGGACTGCCTGAACCCCTCTTTCCAAGGCCATAGTTCCCATCAGGCTGCCGTCTCCACCAGTGGGTTCCTGGTTCCTGGGACCACTCTCTCCTCTTGACCCTTTAGCTGGTCCTTTTTGTTGCTAGCCCCCAGGTACGTCATCCTTTGTGAGTTTCCCTAAACCCTGCCCACACTTATAAACTGTCCCTTTATTTTATTTTTTTATTTTTTTTAAAGATTTACTTATTTTATTTATTTATCCCCCCCTTGCTGCTTGTGCTGCTGTGTCCATTCGCTGCGTGTCTTCTCTGTGTCTGCTTGTCTCCCCCTTGCTGTGAGGTCTTGCCGCATCAGCCCACTGCGCTGCGCGAGCCGGCCTGCCCTCACAAGGAGGTGAGGGGAAGCGAACCCGGGGCCTCTCATATGGTAAACGGGTGCTCTATCCACTGAGCCACACCCGCTTCCCAAACTGTCCCTTTATTTAACTCTCCTCACTTTCCCAGTTACTGTGCTGGCTTGGACTCTAACTGAGATACTGCTAAATCATTATTTGTTGCGAGGGAGAGAGAAGAAGGAAGGTAGGGAAGGAGGGAGGGAAGGAGGCAGGGAGGGAGGGAGGAAGGAAGGAGGGAAGGAAACATCTCTGTAAGAAAACTGAGATCCTAGGAATTACTCTTCATAGTGAAGCTAATGGATATGTGGATAGTGGGAATTTTCCTCACTTTAGCACTCTGACTCCTGAAGCGCAGAAGGGAGGAGCAGCTCCTTATCAAACAAGACAGAAGACATGATGGTGGTCATGGAGGGGTAGCGGGCACAAGGACCTGGGCCCTGAGGCATCCAGCCAACTCTGGAGCAGCCATCAATGGGAGCCTCAGTACAGGAAATGCCATGTGGTTGCACCGGTGAGACACTTCAAGGGACCCCCTCCCCCCTACCGCCCTGAGAAAGGAGCAGTGTGGCATATTAAGGATGCTGGGTCAGAAAAATACTGCCTCTCCTCTCACTTCTTCATGCAGGTCCTCTACCCCACCCCAGAGCTTCCTTGTAGCCTCAAGGAAATGAAATCAAAGGAATGAAAATGAGAGCCACCTTGACCATATTACATCTGCCAAATCAGCAAAGTTGTTTTACTGTAGTAAAACTAATATACTCATGGACTTTGGTAACATTATAAATCAGTTTGACTCTTTCAGGAAGCTCTGGAGCACTATGTATTGCATTTTAAATAAAACTTTCTAACTCATGACTTTGTAATCCCATTCTTAAATGTTCTTCCTAAAGAAAGTTTGTAGAAGCAAATTTCCAATACAGAATTATCCCTAATGTTGAAAAACAAATAATAAATAAAAGCCAATAGAAGGAATAAAATAAAAAGTACAATGAGCAGTGATATAAAAATAGATAGGCATAGGGGTAAATTTTGGAGAGAACATGCAAAAATGAAATCATATTGGGAGAATTACATTTTAAATCATTTTATCCTAAAATTCTTTAAAATTCTATAACAATTTTACAATGAAATGTGAAAAGGAAAAAATGCTTTTTATATGTTAACTGACACAAACCCAGGAAGGATGATATTATTCCCCTTCCAAAATCTTCCAATCCTCCAATGGTTTCCTTCTGCAATAAAAATACCATCCAAATCTCTTACCATAGTCTTTAAGGTTCTATATGTCTAGACTCTGCCAACTCTTGGATCTTGGATCTCATCTGTTGATTCTCTTTCCCGTGACCACTATCTTCCAGCCACCCAGGAACTTAAGGTCCCTTGAAAACTCCAGGCTTATTCCTGCCTTAGAGCCTTTGCTCCTTTTGTTCTCTTGGTCTAGACTGCGTTTGCTCCGTGCATTCACATAGCTGCCTTTTCTCTTTATTTAAATATTAAACCAAATGTCACATTTTAAGAGAGGCTGTAGAGACATTGTTTGTTGCCTGCCAAAAAACTGAACATCCCTGACTTTCGCTGAGAAACTCAGGAAGGGCAGGTATTTTTTTCTTACACGTGGCAACTAGGACCTCAGCTCCTGAACCCGGGATTCCAATCTCAAGAGTGAAGCCGAGGGTATGGCTGGATACAGTTTTCATGGCAGCTCTGGTGCCGTGGGGAGTCCAGTGGAATGCTAGTAGGTGGCTAAGGTCGGCAGAGTCCATCACAGTGACGACTGTCCAGTGGTGGTGGTGGTGTCAGCAGTGGCAGCGGCTGGTTGGTGTTGAGCTGGTGAGCAGACTACCATGTGGTTTCATCCTTGGCTACACTTTGCCTCCCGTGGGTTCTGCCAAAGCTGCAGCCTAGGTATCATTGCTGCTAGCTATCTGAAACCCTTCCAAAAATGCCGTTTTTGCTTAAGTTAAGCAGAGTTGTTTTCTATTGTTTGCAGCCAAGAACCCATACAAAGAACTTCCTTGAAAAACTGAAGATAAGTAGCTACACCCCTAACCTGTTTATTTTCTGTCACAATACTTCGGTTTTGTTTCCTCATCGCACATACCACTATCTGAAATGATTTATTTGCCAATCTGTGGCTATCTTTTTTTGTATATTCTCCTACTCCCCCAAATGTCGGTTCCATGAGGACAGGACTGTGTTATCCCCAGCACCTAGATCACTGCCAGGCACATAGTTGGGACTGATAAATATTTGTTGAATAAATGAATGAAGGATAGACAGTATAATGGATGACAGAAGACAGATTCAAAAATACATGAGCACCAAAATTAATATGAAAACATTTAACAGAGCAAATATGAGATCTGACTTCAAAGGGGAGAAGAATTAATCACACACATACAAGATCAGGAAGACCTTACTTATCAGGAATTTGAATGTTAAAAACAAAAAGCCTATGGGTTGTGGTAGACTGCAAGCACAGTAAAACTTGGTTTCTAAAAAAAGGTCAAAGCAATCTTAGTTTATACCAATAATGAAGGGCTTTTGCTTCTGCCAAGATGGATGAATAAGAACCAGAGTTACCTTCTCACCTTAAACAAGTAAAAAATCGGGGCAAAACATGTGACACAAAGCACTTAAGAAGCTGGAGCCCTGGACAGAACCTTTGAGGAGTAATGCTCCCATAACGTGTTGAGCTGCCTTTTTCTGTTTTATTTTTTTGTGTGTGAATTTGAAATAAAGTTATAAAAAAAAGAAACTGGTGATGTCTAGCTGGGAGAAATTTTAAAAGAGACATGATAACTTTCTTCAACAATCAGGAGGAAAATAAGTTAAACATATTCTGAGTCACTTCAGAAGTCATAACTAAAATCAATGACTTGAAGAATGGGAAATGCATTTTAACCCAGAAGTCAGCTGCAGAGCTGAACTAAGATTCTTATTCTGTTACGCTTTTCCGTAAACCTATAACACTGTGCATATATATTGCTTTAACACTATTACACTTTATTGTGATTATTAGTTTTTAAAAATGGTTAAAACATGTACCCCTTGTTTTTGGATAACAAGAAAAATAGTGTGAAGGTATCAATTTTTCTATAGTCTCAAAACAAGCCCACCCAAAATGAAAATAAGTTTTCTCTCTTCCATTCTTTTATTATTTTAACCTTGAAAAGAAATGTTCCTGAAATCCATTTGGGAGAAAAAGACATGAAAATTGCCAAGAAGTTTCTAAAAATAAACTAACAAGGAGAGAAAATATCATAATATATTAAAAGGTATCTGTAGTGATTAAAACACTTGGATTCTGGTATCCAAATAGCCAGATCAATGGAAAATAATGGTGTCTAGATGAATCAGTTTAAAGAATGAAGTATATCAGTAAATGTGAGATGATGAAATGTTTAAGATACCCAGTTAGGAACAGTATGAATATTTTTGGAAAAAAAAACCACACAAATTATATATATATAATATATATATTTCATATATATATATCATGCATGTATGTGTGTGTGTATATATATAGAATATGGTGGGATGTATTTAAAAGAAATGGTTAGTGATTAATTTTTTTCCAGTAGGAAAGTAAGTGGACCAGGACTGAGGTTAGAAAATGATAATGGATGAGCTAAGCATTTTTACTTTTCATTTTATTCCTCTCTGTATTTTTGAAATATTTGTATATGTTGCATGTAAAGTATAATAAATTAGAAAAAGAGGGAAGGGGAGAAGATGAGAGAGATAGGGGCACAGAAACAACAGAGAGTAGTAAAAGAAACCAACGATAGGCTTTGAAGTCAGAATGACAAGTTACTCAACTTCTCTAAGTCTCAGTTTCTTTTCTATAAAATGGGGATCATAATGCCTCATTCACAGGTAGTTTTAAACATTAATGAAATAATTTATATAAAGAACTTAGCCAATAGTAAGGAAGCATCATATAACAGCTATAATAATGATTATAATTATTATTTACTCTACTATTGTTATTTACAGTCATTACTGAAAATATATAATATCAAACTGCCACACTCCACCTCCTGAATTCCAAAAAGAAACTACAATATTAAAAAAAAAACACACCCTAAATCAGCAACAATGCTAAGTAAAAAATCATATCACAATCGGTTTAAAGAAATATCATTTGTCTTGGGGCAAAGTCCTATGTCTGGCTGTAGACCTCTGAAATTTACAAAACAATTTATCTGCTTCCAATATACAAAGGGACAGACAAGGGATAAACATTTACATTACTATAAAGAGAAATTGGGAGGGAAACATGAGTCAAGGGTCCTCTACAGTTCCATAAACCTGCAGGGCATATTTCATTAGATTTAAAAGTCTGAGAGTCATTCTCAAGATGATGGTTCTTCTCCCTGGGGCCTCATGGGGACTCACCATTTCCACAGGCTTGCCCAATGGCCATTATCTTGGTTCCAGCTTTATCAAGCATCTGGGTGGCAACCAAGCTCCAGACCTCACCTTCCAAGAGTGTCCAGGTGATTGCCAAACTTTACCCAATCTTTGGGGTAGAGTCTCAACCACCTTAGTACAGGGAGGGGGAGGCAACATTCTCCCTAATCTCTGGCTTACAGGCCCAAAACTCTCAGAGCAGTGAGTTGGCAACCTGGTCTTCCCTAATCAATGGGGGGCAGGCCCACCCCTCTCAAATCTATGGGGTGTTGACCTTACTCTCCCCAACCCTTGGGAAATGTGCTTCACCCTCTCTGTAGCCTGGGGCAGCAAAACTCTCCCTGAAAAGCGGGCTGGAACATCCATTCTCTTCAACTGCTAAGGCAAACTCACCCTCTCTGTACACATGGGTGGGGTTCCTCTCTTGGCCCAAAAAATATGTCTTAATTCTAGATCTCAGCTTCCATTGTTTTTCTCTTAAAGCCACCTTTCATCTCTGCCTTCCATGTCCCTTTTAGTCCAGACTGACAATTATTTTATTCATACAGCTCTTGCAAAAAGCTTGTTGGTTTAGAATGCAAGAAGCAGGGATCCAAGCCATCAGACAGTAAGACTTTCCACGAGTTCTTCCTAGATAACTGCATTTTCAATCCTGATTTACATGTTCCAAGTTTAGTTAAGTCCTCAGATGGGGCACTATCATCTGGGGGCTTGATTTCCAGAGGCTTAGAATTTCCAGAATCAGTTTCTGTTTTCTTTGTGCCCAACAATTCAAGTTCTCAGCTTATCTCTCTCATCTAGCATTTTACTATAAGCTTCAAAGAGGAGTCAAGCCTCATTCTCTGAGTTTACTTTGGAAAGATCTTCAGCTAAATGCCCAAGCTCACCATTTTCAAATTCTGCCTTCCATTAAACATCAGGAGTTAATCTTGCTAAGTTCTCTGCAACTTTAAAGCGCCTTTCCTCCAGTTTCCAGTAATAGTTCCATCATTTACTTCTAAGGCCTCATAAAAAGTCTCTTTAGCATCTATATTCCTATCAACAGTCTTTTCAAAGCAATCTAGGCTATTTCCATCAAGCATCAAAAATTCCTCCAAAAAATACCCCTTGCCCATTTATAAAACCATTCTAGCATTTTGGTACTTGCAAAAGCACTACCCCACTCCTGGTACCAAATTCTGTATTAGTCAGCTCAGGGGTGCTAATGCAAAGTATCAGAACTCTGTTGGTACTGCTTACAGTTACCAGGCCCTAAAAAGTCCAACTCAAAGTGCCATAAGAGGTACTTTCTCACCCAAAGTCTGTTGCCACATGTTGATGCAAGATGGTGGGTGATCTCTGTGAGGGGTCAGCCTTCCTCCTTCATCTTAAGGCTCCGTGGTCCAAGCTTCTTCTGATCTCAGCTGTAGGCTGTCATAAGTTTTGTTTCTCTCCCTGGGGCTTGTTTCTTTCCGGGTTCAGCTGTTCTGGTCTCTCCACAAGGTCAGCTGTAGGCTATCAGGCTCATCTCTCTTTCTGGGGCTGTCTATGGAGCACCCTCTCTTCCTTTATATCTGCTTCTGTGTGTCTACTTCCATGTGAGAGTCTGTTTTATCAGCCCAAGGGGACTGGGACTCAACGCTGAGTTGCACTCTACATGGTTGGATCAAAGCCCTTATCGTAACATAATTTAATCAAATGTCTGAACTGAATCTAACACAATCAAAGGGTTATCACACTAGAGGAACAGATTAGTTTATAAACATAATCTATATTCCTTTTTGGAATTCATAAATAATGTCAAACTGTTACATGCAGGAACACCCTAAATTCATTCACAATAATCTGGGGGGTAACCTGTTGGGAAGCATGGTGGTTATGAGATTATAACCAAGAAAAATTTTATCTAATCAATTGCATTGTGTTCTGTCTGAAGAAAGAATGTGTTTACAAAAGTGTGGATATGATCTATGTGGCCTAGAAAAGAGGCTCTAGGGGGAAAATGAGGTAGGGCTTCATAAGTCAGGAGATGGATGCTCATAAAAACAACCCTGGCATTAAATTTTAACTCCAAGAGTATATTTTTCTATAGAGCAAGGATACTCTTATCAACCAACACTTTGAACTTTGTATGTATCATTTTGGTGTAGATATCAGCTCCTTTTGAGTTGGTTAATGTCAGTCAGTCCTTGACACCCTGACTTCATCTGTGCAGAGTAGATCTAAAAAATTGACATCCAGACCCTTGAATTTCATGATCTGCCACAAACAAACCTTAGCCCTGTGGGCCTGATCTGAAGGACAAGCAGTTTTCTGCTTTGTCAAATTAAAACTTCAGCATGAATGAACAGTGTATGAATGGATAAATTAGTAATGGAATGAGTTGCCACACAAAATTGTGAACTCTGCATCACTGCATTATTTGTGCATCATAGGATTGCCTTCCCCTTATTTCTATTAACAATCCCATCCCTTCTTATCAAGATGATCTATAAAATCTCACAGGATCTGATCTTTACTTGCTTCTCTATCTTATTCTTGCCACTTTCCCTTGTTCACTACACCTCAGCCTTCCTGGCTTTCCCTATATCAGATTGCAATGCCCCTGGCTCATTACATGCTTCCCCTTATTTTACATCCCAGCTAAACAGTTACTTTCTTAGAACCTGGGTTCAAATCTCACCAATTCATCTTTCGATGCCCTACATAAAGTAGTTCCCTTCCCCATCCCCAGCCAATACACTATTCTCCATCACTGCATCCTATCTATTTTAAGGAATATTTTATTTCAGGTCTTCTGAGAAGCAAATGACTAGATGGAATTAGGCAAGAGATATATTGGGAGAACTGCCTATGAAAGATAAAAGAGAGAGGATGCAAGAGAAGATGAGGGGATCCTCCAGATTGCAGGGCAGATCTAACATCTGTGAAGGGGAGAGGAAAGGAAGGAGAATTGTGTAGGAAGAATCTAGAATTGCAGAGAAGCTCTTGGCCAAGACTGTGAGAAGTCTTTGAGTCAAAGTCTTCTTTTTTTTTTTTTTTTTAA
>JAQZBX010034123.1:0-25110 GCA_029593785.1 Cabassous unicinctus
AAATAAATAAATCTTTAAAAATATATATATATATATTAAGGGTAAATAATTTAGGTAAAGCTCCCAGCATGGTGCTTGGTACATGGTTGGTACACAATGAAGACCAGCTATCAATCAGCATTTGTGGTTTGTTTTAAAATTTTAAATGTGTTAAACAAAAGGTTTAATACTTACTTAGATAAATCTATTGCTTTTCCCTAATGAGTCCTTCTAATGTTTTTGTATTTAGCAATTTCTTCCCCATCCAGAGAACAAGTAAATATTCATCTAATAGTCAAGTCTCTTATTATTTCATTTTTTACATTTATCACGTCTCTCTGTAATTTATCTGAGTATATAATGTATGGTGGGGCTAGGATTGATTTTTTTCCTTAAAGTGTCATTTTCCCCTCTAGCATGTACTGAATCCATTTCTTAGTGATGCTGTCTTAATACACTAAGAACACACACACACCTATTTTTGGAATAACTACCCTCACCCATAGATTGTTTATTTCTGTCCTAATTTTTAAAAAATGCTTAAATAGTAGGACTTTGCAATATCTTTAATATCTTCAGAATAAATTCAGACCTTCATCATTCTTCTTTTATCATGAATTTCTTGGCTATTATTGGCTAAGGTATCTTCTTAATATATCAAGTTTTTCCCTTGCCTAATATCCTTTGATAGCACCTCATCAACTAACTGAGTCATTTAATTTCTCCACTAAGGTACACCAATAGAAAGGAAATTGAATACTTTATCCAGATTAAGGAGTAAAGTCCAAAACAGCTCATCGGAAGGCCAACATTCCATTTAGTTATGCTTTCTCTTGAAAAATCAAAGAAATTTTACACTCTTTCCTAATACATCTACTTTTGTTTTTTTTATTTTTCTCAAATGAAATAGTACTTTAGGAGACATGATGTTTATCCTTTCATTTTAAGTAGCACTTATCTCCTGTGCCTAAGTACCTTGGGACTAACCCAGTTTGAAAAGCAGGAATTTACTGGGAAAATTTCAAACCCTGTGTTATGACATGCTAGGCCTTTTTTGATGTATCTTCTGTTTATCTTTCAGACTCATTTTCTACCATTACCCCACATGTACCCAAGAGTTATCAATACAGAACA
Source organism: Cabassous unicinctus (assembly GCA_029593785.1). NCBI lineage: Eukaryota > Metazoa > Chordata > Mammalia > Cingulata > Chlamyphoridae > Cabassous > Cabassous unicinctus. The sequence goes on from JAQZBX010034123.1 coordinate 1,114, forward strand.
ACCTGCAGTTCCTTAATGGTAGTGCTGTGGATAATGATAATGATTATGATGATACAACAGACAGCATCTTTTCAGTTCTTCCTATATGGTATCGCTTCTAAGTGAATAACGTGCCTTAGGTTATGTGGTGGTTTTAAAATAAGGCCATAAACTCTGACACGTCTCTCTTCAAAAGGTGGTGCATAATTCTTCCCTTGAGTATAGCCTATGATTAGTGGCTTGCTTCTAACATCTAGAAAGTAGCAGAAGCGATGGTGTGACACTTTTTGAGATTTGGTCAAAAAGGCACTGCGACTTCCTCTTTGCTTTCTTTCTTGAATCACATGGAAGCCAGTGGCCATGACTGTTAGAACACTCCAGCACTGTAAGGAGATTCACAGGGCAAAGAATGTAGTGGTCATTTTGGAAGTGGAAGCTCCAGCCGCCATCAAGCCTTAGACGACTGTAGCTCCAGGTGACATCGTAACTAAAACTCCTGAAGGAGCCTGAACTAGAACCACTCAGCTAATCCACCCCTGAAGTCCTGGCCCACAGAAACTGTGAGATAATAACTGTTTATTATTGTCATAAGCTGCTAGGTTTGGGATAATTTGTTATGCAGCAAGAGATGACTATCACAATTTATTTAATTTTCACAGTAATCTTATGAGATAGGTGAGATTAGTAACCCTTGTTTTACAGAAAAGGAGAGTGAGACAAAAAGATTCATTCACTTGTCCAAAGACACCCAGTTACTAACACAAGGAATTGGGATTTGAACCCAGGTGGTCTGAGTGTAGCACCTCATCTGTAACGCACAGCATATGCACTTCTGCACCTGTGTGCAATCTCCATATGCTGCATCTCCAGGCGAGCATATTCCTCCACTCAGATTCAAATTCACCAAAACATATAGAGAGCACAAAAGAAAATGGCAAAAGTGACTACACGAATGGGAATGAAAGCTATTTGAGAAGTTAAAGGAATCATCCTGCCAAATCTGAGAGAGCAAGCAAGTGAAAGTACATACAGGTGGTTTGATTATAGCCTCCTATGAAATTATAATGAATTGTTGTCATTTAAGAACCTGTTAGGTGTCAGGTACTTGGTTTATTCAGTACATGTAGTCCTTACTCTTTCACTAGAGAATAGTTAATCTTACCTTCATGTTATAAATGAGGACACTGAAAAATGTTAATATACACCATATACAAGGAACAGATTTCATGCAAAGAACGTATTTTTTTAAAAAGAATAAAGAACAAGAGCAAACGTTTCAGAGGAAATAAAAAGATCTAATCAACATTTGAAAAAAAGTTCCATTTCAGTATTTAAAGTAATGAAAATTAAACCAATAAATCCCTTATTAGTCAAATAGCAGAGAATATTTTAATGAAGTTTTTAATGCTAGGATACAGCTCTGAATAGGGCCCTTTCTTATATATCAGGTACAAGTAATAAATTGCTACAACATTTATGGGAGGAAATTTGAAAGCTTATATTTAAAATATTAAGAAATTTCATGTCATTTGATCCAGTAACTCCAATTTACATATTCACCCTAAGTTAAAAAAGAAGTAGACAGATATTTGCATACTAAGATATTCCTTGTAACTCTATTTAAAAGAGCAAAGAAAAATAAAGAGAAAAAAAGATGAAAGAAATATTAAATATCTAACAGAGAAATTATAAAATGAATTACTGTGTCCACAAAGCAGAATAATATATAGCCTTTATGGAAGATATTAAAAAAATTTTTTTTTGTTGATAAAAATATTTAGTAGGTAGTGGAACCAAAATACAAAGAAATATTTTGAGATTGGTGAATTTAGGTTATGTTTTTCTTTAAGCTTTACTTTATATTTTAAGTTATATACAGTTAGGTATCAAGAAAGAAAAGATACATGATACAAGATACACTTATAATCTTGGTTCACTGAAAAGATGTGATAATAGATGTCTGTTCAGAGACGCCTTTGTCTTTGGTTCTGGAATGATTGTCCTATATGCCTGGGTGGCAGTTGGTCCAGTATTGAAAGACATCCAAGTCCTATCATGGGAATGTGGTTTCAATACTTGTATGACTAGACTAGCATCAGTGTCCTCACTTTGCCTAGTCTGCAGTCTCAGAGCCTTTGTTTATAAACCTCTGAGCCCTCAGTTACTTAGATGAGAAAGTAGAACCACACACCAACTTTGACTGCAAAGCAAGGAAAGGATCCATTCCTCTGCCTTTCACCCTTTTGAAATGTGAGAGATTAACACACATGGCTAGTTCCTCCATTTCTCTGCAAACTTTCCTTCCACACAACAGAAACTCTTAACAAGCTAAAAGCGATCATACCAATTAAACCATTTTTGTAAACTGATATCCTCTAAAAAAAAGGGTGGGGGCAGGGAGCTTTTAATTACAAAAATCTCTCCCTAGTTCCCCCTTCAGGGGTAAGAGAGGATCTGAAGTTGTTCATAATCTGAGGGGCCCATCAGACTAGCACAGAGTTTACAATTATTAAGAAGGAAATTCTTTTTGGCCACCGTGGTGTGGATGTTTATTCATTACATACAAAGTTTAAGATGACCTGTATATACTTTTGAGAAGGCTGAGAATGAATATCTGGACCAAATGAGAATGAAGCCATGTTTCAAAAACCAAACTGAGACCCAATATATTTTAAAAGATCTTTTCAGAAAGCATAGTACAAGTAGAGACTTCTAGATAAGTCATCTAACTGAAGCTTCCCAAGGCACTATTGTGCCAAAGTAATCAACAAATATTGAGTTCCTCTACCTGTCTGCAATAGCTAAATTTTCAATATATTTTATACAATAAGCAAGGATCTTTTTTATGAGCTTTATAAACTCTTCTTGCAAAATATTTGAAGGGTTATTTGTTTTCCATTATGTCTTTCTCTTAAGATTGATTTGCCACCATTATCCCCTGTTTCATTAATAGACCCCCGCCTCTCAGACTCTCAAATGAAAAAGATTGAAAAAAAAATTTGGAGCTTCTAACACCCTATATGCTCTGGTCCCTACTTGACTCATATGCTTCATTTCCTACTATTCCCCTCCCTCGCTGGCATCTTCCAATCACACAGAATGTGTTTACCATTTCTAAAACAGGCATGTCATATGCCCATGTCTTTTTCTAAACCATTCTCTCTTCTTAGAATGACCATCCCTCTTCTCCACGTGGAGGGGGTGGGGGATAAGTCTAATTATTCATTAAAATGTAGCATAAGTGTTACATCTCTGTAAAACTTTCCCTGATTTCCCCAGAATTAAGCCATACTTTTTAAAGAAAGTCAAACATTTCAGAAGGGGTGTAAGTAAAAAGAAAATGTCTCCCACCACTTCCTCCAATTCCCAAGCCCATGCCCAAGAGAAAACCATTTTTAACCCTTCTGTGTTTAGATACGTGCTTATTACCACATTTCTTAGTAAAATTGTTTAGTCAGCATTCAGCATTATTTTTGACCACTGCTATGAAAGAGGAGGATTTAGCTCATTTATTCTTCTTCACACCTTGCTAATACTCCTAAACTTTGCAGTTACATGTTGTTGCTTATAAATTCATCTACCATTTTATAACTTTAACTAGCACATTTAAAACCTGTATTTCACTTCCACTAACTTGAGATGGTATATCCGAAACACTTTCTCAGCAGTAAGATGAGGAAATTAGGACTCCTATACCACTCTCTATTATTCTTTCACTCTCCACTTTCTAACTTCTTTCTTATCAAGATTCTACATTATCAAGGTTTATAATGTTAGTACTCAAGGTACATTTAAGTCTTTTTAGTTTTCTTGGCTGCACAAGCAAATACTATGCAATGGGAATTTATTGCTCAGTTTTGAGGTTAAAAGAAAGTCCAGATCTAGGCATCATCAAGGCGATGTGTCCTTCCCAAGGACTGGCATTAGGGTGCTGGCTGCTGGCAATCCTTGGTCCTTGGCTCCTCTGTCACATGACAATGCACATGGCAGCCTTTCCTGGCCTCTCAGTTCTCTTCTGGGTTTTGCTGAATTTCAGCTTCTTGATTCCTGTAGCTTTCTCTCTATCTGTCTTTCATTCTGCTTATAAAGGACTCCAGGATTAGGATTAAGACCCATCCTGGGCCACACTTTAACCGAAATAACCTCATCAAAAGGTCCTACATAAAATGGGTTCATATCCACTGGAATGGATTAAGTTTAAGAACATGTTTTTCTGGGGTACATACAGCTCCATACCACCACATTAGGTTCTATACTTTATATACAATGTTTTGTCTTAAATAGAAACCAATAAAAGGGAGTCTGCTTCCAATAATGGCATCCAAGGTAATTCAGGAGCAAAGAGGTAAACCTATCATTTGGGATTACTTTTTCCTCAGAGGTATCTTCTAATTCAAGTGAAGGCTGCTGAAGTAAACTGAATTTTCAATGGTCTTACCAGGCTAAGGGATAAAAATCAGAGATTAGGACTTGCCAAGCTGGGTGGGCCCTCATAAACCATTGAGACTTTGACTTGGGACTGTAATGGGCTATCCTGGAGAAAGAGCGAACCAGAAATAGGCTGAAACTGACCCTCTGCTCTGTAAACATCTCAATCCCTTGGAAGCAAACATAAATCCTCTCTAGAGGTATATAAAATCATCCTAGCCCTCAAATTAATTCTATAGTTTTTCATAAACAATGCCATGCACTCAAACAAAAATTATCAGGAACCAAGTGAACAATAATTGATTACAGAAGAAAAAGAAGAAGAAAGAAAAGGAAGAAGAGGAAGAGGAGGAAGAAGAGGAAGAGAAAAAACATACAAAAGACAGATCTATAGGGATCCAGAAATAGTTATCAGATGCAAACTTTAAAATAATTATGTTTAATATGTACAGAGAAAAGATTAAGAATTTTATCACAGAAGTGGAAACCATAAAAAAGAATATAATGATTGCAGAAATATTGTTCACTGTAAAACTAAGGAGTCTGACTGAAGAAGGAAAGAAATTCTGTTTTTCAATCAATGCCACTCAAATTGGAATTTTACAAGAACAAGAATAAATAGAACCTCTTTTCATTCACCATATGTGAATTTTCACTCACCACACATGAAATCATGAAAAATATTTGTTGCTTCATATTTAGATCATAATTAGCCTGGAAAAAAGTTAGGTTTTTCATGGACTTTCTGATTGCTATTCCTTTTTAATTTTGTTCTTATTGAGAAAAGAAATATGTCACTTTTGTACATGAATGAGATATCCCAAATTCTTAAACACACCATTTAATTAAATGCATAATATTTTCATTTTTAAATAATTTTTCTCAGAGCAGCAAGTATAAATGTTCAAATTTGGGCTTAATAGTTTCTAAGTTTGTTGCATATAATCTCCCTGTAATTTATTTGTACACCTGAATTAGCTCCCCTCTCTCTTCAACTCCCACTCCAGTTCTTTTTCTTGTATTCTTCTGTTATTTTGCTATAGTCTATTCTCACATAATTTTTACAACAAATGGGGAATAGGAGATTAACTTTATAAACCTTTACCTTTTTGAAAATGCAAACATATAGGATCATCTCCTTACTTATGCTATTCCTAAGTTTCATCATAATGTATTTGGTTCTATCTGCTTTTATTTTTTACATTTACCCAGTTCAGCACCTAATCTGAAGTCTCTGATTGTATTACTTCTTTTACTTCTTCAATTATTTCTTCCCCTGCATTTTCTCTTTTCTCACTTTGGGATTTTTTTCTTAATCAGATGTTTACACACTGAATTAATCTGTCAAGTCTCACCTTTTCCCCCCCTAATTTTCCATCTCTTTTTCTTCCTATACCTTTTATTTTTAAAAATTGAACAATCATATTTTTCACAAAAGTTTTTGTTTTCTGAAATCTCATTTTTGTCTTAACACTGTAGTCACATTTTAAAGATACAAAGTTATTGCCAATCTACTCTGAGAATAAAATAAAAAAAACAACTTTCATTTCTCTTCTGTTCACTGATCTATCTCAGTTTCTATCAGTTTTTTCATTTATTCTCATCAATACTTAATTTTGCTCTTGGTTTTCATTAAATGTCTGGTGATCCTTGATCATCTGATTATATTTTTAATGAAGAATATATATATAGTTTAACATTAGGAAGCATGAATTTTCTTTGCCATTATTAAATTTCTAAAATTTGTTTTCACATATCTTCTGTCTGTTTGAACCCATTATAAAATTTCCCAGTAATTTTTACCATAATTTCTACTGTGATAATTTGAATAAACACTTATAACAAAACTTTTCATGTTGTACTCATTATTTTGTAGTTTGATTTTCCATCTAGATTGTGTGTTCCTTAAAAGCAGGAACAGTGTTTTATTCAATTTTTAGAGCCAATGCCAACCAAAATACATGGCTTATAGTTAAACTCAATAAATTGCAAAGCTAACTAGTAAGTGTGACAATTTGAAGTTCTTTTATGAATCCCAAAAAGAAAAAGATTATGTTTTTTAACTAATTCATTCCTGTGGGTGTAGGCCTTTTGATTGGACGTCTGTGAGACGTGAGCCAGTTTGGGTCTCTGCTGTCATGCTGGGTCTGATATAAATGGAGATACACAGGAAAAGGGAGCACAGCCATATTTGATCACTGCAGGGAAAAAGAGAAGCTCCAAGGGCTGAGAGAGGTCCTGGAGTCTGGAACCAGCAGAGCACAGAAGCATGGAAAGAGGCTGAGTCCACTGAGCAGCTCAAGGGTCAGGACACCAGCCCTGCCATAGGCCTGATAGCTCATGGGTAAGCTTGGCAAGAAAGTGGAGCAGCTGAGAGTGAGGAAGGAGGCCTGTGAGAGACAAACCCTATGCTTGGTTGCTTATAGCTGAGCTCTTGGAGCTGGGCTCTGATAGACTGTGAGCCTGGAGGGGAAGGCAGAGACCTAGGCAGGGATAGCCCGCCATCTTGCTTCACCACGTGACAGCTGACTTTGGTGAAAAAGCATCTCTGATGGTGCCTTAATTTGGCTATTCCATGGCCTCGGAACTGTAAGCTTTACCCTAAATAAAATTCCCATTATAAAAGCCAACCCATTTCTGGTACTTTGTACCAACAGCCCTGTAGCAAATTAAAACAGTAAGTAAGTAAATAAGGAGTGAAATAACTAGTTATATCATTTTCCCTCAAATCTCCTAAATGTCCTAGGATAAATGCTTTTAGAAAATTAATTACTCTAAGCTCCAGACTGACTTGAAACCCAACTTTGATTATTCTCTTCTCCTCTGGTTATAGGAAGATACTTTAATTGTAATTATCTGTATTCTGTATTATCCTCTTGAAAGAAATATCACATGCCCTAATTTAGGCCTATGTTAAAGATAGAGATTTTTAAATTCTTATTTCAAAGGGAAATCATTTAGCAGATGGCTTGCAAAGATTGTCATCTAAAATAATCAATTTTTGTCAGAAACAGGAGCCTCCAGGATGTCTGTAACTTTATTTTTTAAAGTTAGAAATATGAACAATATATTATTAAAAGCCTAATTTCACCTCATAATCTATTCTCACGCTGATTTGAAATATAAAAATATTTCCAGTCCCATTAAGATATATTTGGAAAAATTCCATGGATACATTTCCTTAATTATGCAAACAATCTTCCACTTTGTCCTACAGCCAAGTTTTAGAGGTTGAAGATTGTTCTTAATTGACACAAAGGCTCATGATCCAGAAAATCTAGGTAAATTATTTTAAATTCAGCTAATAAGACACCTTTCTCAACCTCTTAAAAGGATTTCTGCTCACAATTGTTTAATTAGAATTTTAAAAAAAACCTCCACTAAAAAATTGAAGCTCATTAAGAATGCATAGCTAGGGAGCGGATGTGGCTCAAGCAGTTGGGCATCTCCGACATGGGCAGTCCTGGGTTAGGCTCCCAGTGCCTCCTAAAGAAGATGAGCAAAGGCTGCAACCAGCAGATGCCACAACCAGCAGACACCGCAACTGCCCCAACGAGCAGACACCGTAACCAGCAGCAACTAGCAGACGCCACAATCAGCAGATGCCGCAACCAGCAGGGAGTGGATGTGGCTCAAGCTGTTGGGCACTTGCCTCCTACATGGGAGGTCCTAGGTTCAGTTCCCAGTGCCTCCTAAAGAAGATGAGTAGACAATGAGCAGATAGAGAAGGGAGCCATGGGGGGGGGGGAAGATTAAAAATACATATATACATACATACATACATAGGGCATATGAAGCTGTAACTTGAAAAAAAAAAAAAGAGAGAGTACATAGCTAGAGAGAGGGAGTTAAACAGTATAGTATACTTGAAAGAATGGAACCCGGAACACTTGCTTTAGCTGTAAGACTGTCCTGCTTACTGTCCTGCTACAGGTGAGGCCTATCTATCTCATTTGTCACCAGGTAGCTATCTCTGGTTCTAGGCTTGCTCCTTTCCCACCCACCCACTTTTTTACTCGAAAATCTGAACCCTTCCTGATAAGGGTGAGGGAGTCACAAACAGATACAGAATAAAGTATAAACCTTATCTTTAGACCAGTGGTTCTCAAACTCTAGCGTGCATCAGAATCTCCTGCAGGGCTTGCTAGAACACAGATTGCGCCTGCCCGCACCCATAGTTTCTGATTCAGTAGGTCTGGGTGGGGCCTGAACATTTACATTTATAACCTGTTCCCAGCTGCTGCTGCTGGTGCTGGGTGGGAACCACATTCTGAGAACCAGTACTTTAGAGATTGATCAGTGTGCCAGATTTGCACAAGAGTTGCATTTGATAGAAACTCTGCATCTGAGTTCCCTGAATAACAGATTTCTAGTAGGCAATTGGATACAGGTTAGAAGCTAGAGGAAAAAGGTCAGGTTTGGAGATAAGAATTCAAACGAGGGATAAGATTGTTCAGGTAAAATGTATGCACTCAATGAGAAGAATTGAAAAAGAAAAAAGAGCTAACCATTCTTCCTGAAAAATCATTTTCAAGTCATTTTTCTGAACAAAAACATTAATTGCCTCTTATTTTTGGCTCAGTGGTTCTCAAATCTTTGTATCTAATATATAGAAGTTATGGTGTTCTTTGTAGACACGGTAAAATGTCCATGCATTTAATTATAGTGTAATATTTGCTACTATAAAATAATTAATCATAGTTAATATCTATTGATTGCTTTTTCTTGTGTTAAGCATTATTCTAAAAACTATATATATACACACACATATATACCTAAGTATATGTGTATATATTCATATATAGAAATGTGTATACTATACATACACATTTAATGCTATGAGGTAGAAATTATTATTATCCTGATTTTGAATGTGACAAAATTGAGACATAGGGAAGTAAAATACTTCCTCAAGGTTCTACACTGGTCAGAAGTCTGGCTCTAAGGTCTGTATTCTCAATCATTGCAGTGAATAGCCACCTAATCTGACTATAATAATCACATGTAATGGAAATATTAGAACCCCAAGCACAAACCTTCCTTAAAAAGAAAGCAAAAAGAAAGCTGTCCAATTCCAAACAATGATTGACTTGTTCACTCCTATTGTGTTTTAGAATTAAGCTAGAAAACAACCATCAGCAGTCACCAAAAGTTCAAGTTATGGGTTAAAATAAAGCAAGTTCCTGAAAAGGATTTTATGTGTGTCAAGGGCCCTCTACATCACAATAAACTTTCCTGCTTAAATTTCAGAGCCTACCTTCACCTGGCCACACCAGAGCTACTGATTCAACTTGTGTTCACTATTTCCCCGAAGGCGTCTCTGTTCCAGTCAGAAAGAATGTTTTGGTTTTGCTTTTGTTTAGTTAATGTTGGTTTCTGTTTGTTTGATTAAGTGACTATTTTTTACCAGCACATGAATATGATGACCTCTTGCCAATGTCTGTCTTTCAAATACCTGTCCAGAATGGAATCTATCTCAAAGGTCAGTTCAGGTCCTACTTTCTCCTGAACATTTTCCTGATGGCTGATCCTCAATTATGTATCTTTTAACCTAAATATTATGACTCTGAATCCCTTACGTTAGATCTTGTTTAATTAAGTCACTTGGATTATTCTTCTTTCCCCAGCAAGACTGGGAGCTCTTTGAGGGCCTGGGCCAAGGCTCACTTTTTTTACATACAAAAGATTAATGAGTACCATGCTGAGTACATGCTCTACAAATAACTGGAAACTGTTGAATTTTGCCCAAGTGGATGAAGTTGGTTACTTACCATATGTTGGTTTTGCTTCCTTCTGCCTAGCCAAAAACATCAAGACAAAAAATTTTCTAACACCCAGTTACTTAGAGAACAATAAATGGGAGACGCATCTTATCAATTTTCTAATAAGATATTTAAAATAATAAACAGGTCAAGTGAAAGCTATTATTCTATCACAAAACCAGTTCAGAACAAATATTCAGGTTCTAAATAATACTCCATGTTATTTGCAAGAAAGAGAAATCTTCTATCAAAAGTGTATGTGAGATGGGAGCTAGAATAGGGAAAAAAAAAAAAGTGTATGTGAGTTGCCTAGGGAAGCTATTTTACTTTCACAGTAAGAGACTGTAGCAGCTTGATATTATTGATGATTTCCAAGAATAGATATTGGATTATGTTTGTAAACTGGTCTGTCTGAGGTTTCACTTTTACTTGATTAAATTATGATTAGGGCTTTGATTGGGCCATATCAGTAGGGTGTTGAGTCCCTGCCCCTTGGTAGGTGGGGACTCACAGATAAAACACATGGCAAAGGACAGAGTTGGAGCTCTGATGCTGAGTTTTGAGCTGGAGCCCTGGAAGTGAACACACGAGAAGAACACAGAGTAGAGATGGCTCTTAAACACGGCAGAAGCCCCAGGAAGAGAAACAGAGCCATTCTCCTGATAGTCTACAGCTGGCCTTGTGGAGAGAGGCAAAGCCTAGAGAGCCTCATAGTCTACAGCTGACCTTGCAGAGATAGCAGAGGAGCTGAGCCTGGAGACAAGCAAGCCCCAGGAAGAGAGGAACCCAGGAAGTTTCAACCCTTGCAGATATCAGCAGCCATCTTGCTCTAACATGTGGCAATAGACTTTAGTGAGGGAAGTAACTTATGCTTTATGGCCTGGTAACTGTGGGCTTCTACCCCAAATAAACACCCTTCATAAAAGCCAACAGATTTCTGGTATTTTGCATTAGCACCCCTTTGGCTAATACAGAGACTAAATTAATTTTGTTCATCTATTTCATTTTAACAGAATATTAGTCATGTTCAGCAAGTGAATCTGGATTATTTAAGGGTCACTGGAATTTTATGCTAATAAAAAATATGGAACATATGGTGAACAGAGAATGGAGGAACTTTATGTTTACCAAATGTTACAAATTGCAGAAATATAGTCCACATCCCTGAAATTCTTCCTTATTATTAATATGGTGTTAGAAGGAGCCACACTAGCTTTTCTCAACAATTTCAAAATTTTGCAATCATTGTACCTTTGATGAAATTGATTTAGACTTTTTGAGGCATTAATTTGCCTCCTACTGTTTCTTCTTATTTTGGTGACTGTTATGAATGAAACCCAGATGCTACCTCATTACAAAGATTCTTGAAGATATGGGTTTTCAATAAACAACTGAACTTTGTTTTCTCTCTATTATGTTTATCTTTCTAAATTTCATCTGTCCTATAAATCTACTTCTGGGTTATCCTCTATGTTTCTGCTTACTTTTGTGATCTTCTGAGAGACAGACCTAGCAACAAGAGGAACTATTATTCTGGAATGATTTCTGATCAACCAGGATAACGGAAGCAGTGGGAACACACAGCTGAAAAAATTCTTCAGAAAGGACAGATCAAACCCCACTTCTCTGAAGAAACCTTTCCTCAGCATCACAGCCTGGAATGTTCTCTTCTTGGTCTGAAGCCATAAATCATTTACAAAGAGTTCTAGGCAAACATCTGGTATTTAAAAAATAATATTCCATATTTCTGTGCCTTGACTCTTCAATAGATATTTCAGCTCCTTTAAGGTATCCAAAATGCTTAGTATCATGCCTTGTACATTGCACACACACAATAAATACTATTAATTAGAAAGACATAAACAATAGTCTTGTTTTAGTCAACAGACATTCCTACAAGAAAGTTCAAATTTCCTTCATTAAATTATATATTAAATATAGTGGGATGTTCTTATTTAAAAGACTCATAGAAATATCGGATCTTAGGTTTGGCATTAAAAAGCCATCTAGCATAGTTTCTAACCCACATAAATATAAATAAACCTTCTAGAATGTCCTTGAAAATGGGCATTGAGCCTGTTTTGAAAACTTCCAGTAAAATATAAATATTTCATGAGAGCCTGAAAAATTCCTTTCCTCCTTTTGTGACTCTTCCATAAAGTAAACCATCATTTTCAATAATCTTTTGACAAAAATCTGGATTTCTCAAACATGTTTATTGAAATCTGCCCCTTCTTGAATACAGGCTACATTGTACTTCTTCATGTGCTTCTCAATTAAGCAGGTTTTCCTGAAACATTTGGAAAATTCAAAAGTCCTCTGAACAACCAGAGATTTATAGTTGCCAGTTAGTAGTGTGAGAATTAGTCAGCTCTAAGACAATATCTGCACAGAATCCAGTAAGTGCTTGCTGCCTCTAGAAATGAGGAACAATGTCCTCTCTTGGCAAGGAGTCTCAGTAAGCTCCTTGGAGCCACAGGTAGAATGCAAATTTGGAAAATTGTGCCGCCAATATGCTTCAGCTAGAGAAAAATCTGTCGTAAGATGCTTATCAGACATCCTTTTATTGTCTTCCTAACAATGGAGAGTGGTTCACAAGCAATCATTTCGCATGCCATTCTGAGCCAAACAGAGACCACAAAATAATGAGAAGAATACAGGAATGCACAGCCATAGAGTACCCAGCAGGAAGGTGATGCAGAGGTATTGGGGTCAGGATGAAACAGTGGAGACAGTGATAATGATGCTATCTGGTTTGTGCCCATCGTACTTCCTGCATTCCTTTTAAACCATTCAAAATAAGGTTTATTTTTGATGTGTTATACTCAGGACAATGATTACCTTCTGAGAGATTATTTTTTGGTGCTATTGTTATGGCTAACAATATTTGCTCCAACTGTAACTATTTTAAGACAACTTGTCAGAAAAATTCAAAGAGCCCAGGAAGGATAAAGAGCTCTCTCAAAACAGGATAAATTTTGGATTTGATACTTTGGTGAGGTTAAAGCATAAGGACCCATCTTCCCAATCTGTCTGATGCTATTAAGGCTTGGGTTCTGTAACAACCTGTTGACATAAAATCCTCAATGCCAAGTTCAGCTTTCTGAGGGTCTTCAAGTGATACTGACCTGTCAGCCAACTTCAAACGTTCTTCTAGCAAGGGAAGAACATGCCAAGCCACAAAACTGATGCACTTTGGTGTTGTACCTTATTGTCAGTATAGGTATTAGCAAGAAACTCAATCTTTCTTCCTTTATCTATATTAAAGATTGCCACTTACTCTCAATAGTCACAGGATTAGTATGATGGAAAATTACATATGGCTTCCCATTTAATGATTTTTAATCAATTGGGCAAATAGAAAAATGATTTTTTTCTACTGTTTTATCAGTAGAAAAGGAAATTGTACCGCTTTTTTCAAATAATATTTCTTATACATACCAGGTACTGGGCTCTGAAGGTATAAAGATGTATAAGATGGTTCTGTGCTTGAGCAGACTAATATGCTCCCATGGGAAAGGGCCAGCTTCAATGTAATGTGGCAGGTGCTATGACAGTTTTCCACTGGGCTGCATATACCTGTGGAGAGGAATATGCAGCCCAGTGCTAGGGTTGGCCTCCTATGCTGATGGTCCCCTCTCTTCTTCTATCCCTAAAGAGTCAAGGGTTAAGGACAAACCACATGGCTGCCTGCCATATCAGAGGACAAAGATTCTAACTGGAGAGGTAGCAGATTTTTTTTACTCAGTAGAACAGCATTTTAGCTCTTGGCCCTCACCCTTAGAGTCCATTGCTCACCTTCCTTCCCTTGGAACTTGTCTCCTTCCTGGATCTCTTTCCTTGTGGATAGCTGGTTACTTCCTTCTCTCTCCATCTTGAAGAGTGGAGGTGACTTTGAACCAAAGTCCAGAAAAAAATAAAACAATAAAAATACAGTGTTTGGTCCAGGTAACTTAAGCTAGCTTTGATTTGTGCCTTAGGAAGATTGCCTTTCTGTGGGGACAGTACATATCTGTGTCTTTTCTCACTAGGGCGACGTTGCTTAGAGATTTCTTGGGGACCAAGAGAGATGGCGCTGCATGGAGTGGGACCGGGTCACTGAATTTGAAATATTGGCTGTCTCCTCTTAAAGGCATAGCTTTCTATGTTCCAGTCATTGTTATTCTATTGATAGTTTCACCACATGGGTTTTTATAGCAAAAGAGAGAATAAAAATTACCTTGTATCACATTCTGACTATATTACCATTTAATCCTATGACACAAGCAAGTGGGAAAACGCCCTGTTGGGGCCCTGTCTGAAAGTGGTGGTGTTTATTTGTTCTTACCCACTTTACGCACCCGGGAGCCACGGAAAGAACGCAGGAACTGCTGCTCTACTCCGGAGAGTTCCCCCATGACCAGACAGACCAAGCGCATGCGCATACGCATGCGCACACTTTCCCGCCCACAACCCCCTGGGCAGTCAGGTCGTGTGTCCAGCTTGGGGACCAGAAGCTGAGGTAGAGGATGTGGAAAAGTGTTGGTACTATTATAACTGGACATCTCGGGAAGAGGCGGATAGAATGAGTCGCTTCATGAGTGAAATTAGAGCGAATCCACGCAGGCGCATGTGGAGGCTTTTCTGGCGCCAGTCTCTGGTCTGGAGCACCACGTGAACCTCATCTCACCTGTTGGCGTGTTTGTTCCACGAACTCCCAGCTCAGCCCTCCTGCCGACTTGAGGGCGCCTCAGAGAGTTCCTGTTCTAGGTAAGCAAAGACCCTAAGAGGTTAACATATACATGGAATTTGTGTGCTGGCTTCTGGGGACACGAAAAGATAATTCTGGGGATTTCAGGCAGCAGATAGAGACACAGACACACGTATATGTAATGTTACAGTAATTGTAAAGTGTGCTGTGTACTAGCCAAAACAGCCATGACTAAAAAGTGTGCTATTTTACCAGGATTTTGCGAGTTAAATTTACAGTAGTGGCCTAACCATGTCCTTAAGCTTTTTCTTTTCTTTTTTCTAATTCTTCTTCTAATAAGTATTTTGTGCTGTGAGAGAATTTGGTTCTTGAATTGGGGTAATGGTTGACATGGGACACAAACCAACATTAATATGTAGAAGTACATGGTGAACTAAGCTAGACAATTAAAATGACTGCTTTGGAAGACTGACTGAGGAAGGAAATGTCGCTCTGTGGAGGCCTCCTGTGCTGGAAGAACCACTTCAAGGCCAACGGGGGTTTTCTGGAGAAAAGACACTGCCATGTGGGCCCTAAAATATCCAAAGTGAGAAAGGATGCTCTCCTACTTAATTATTATCTTTTCTATTTAAAAACAAGCAAACAAAACTAAAAAAACCTCACTTACTGGCAGTATTCCAATGTTTCGTCTCAATTCTTCACACCCATAGCCTCAGAGTTGAGCAGGAAGTAGGCCCAATAGTGATTTCTGGGTGTCAAGCACTCTTCTAAGTATCTTTTTTGCACATATGGTTAAATATAATTCTCCTAGAAAATGCTACTCTTCTTATCACACTCATTTTATAGATGAGGAAAATGGAGGCACAGCTTACTTAGGCAGCTTGCCCAGGCAGTTCTCTGTAGAGTACAAGAAAAGACATGACAGAGGCACTTCTGGATTGACTGAGTTTCTTCCCTAAAAATAAAAAAAGAAATCAGAATTCTTTGCAGAAATCTTTTGACAGACAGCTGGAGGTAGCCAATAATGATTTTCATGATTGAATTCTCACCTTTCAACCATTCACTGTGGAACAGACTTTAAGGAAGTAACCATCCTTCTGTGATTTGGGGAAATCTGGGGAATTCCTTTAACCCCCAAAATATTCACTCCCAATTTTGCAAGGGGACATGATCTTCTCTCTACAGTTTGAGGAAAAAGAATGATAATTTCACTGAGAAAGGTCATAGTCAGCCTAAGCCTATACTCAAATGTCAAGTGAAGAGCAGCACCTTTTCCAAGAGCGAGTTAAGGTGGGAAGAGAGTTGGAAAACTTTGAGAAGCTGGAAGAAGCTGCTCAGAGTAGAGGAGACAGTAGCAGGAATGGGACCAGAAGATAGATCTCAGGTTTCAAGGGTGCCAAGGTTCTGAAGTCCAGTACCCCTAATTAGCCTCAGAGCCTAGCCATGCAGCCAGTACCTCAGCCCATTGTCCTCTTGGTGCCCATTAGATCATGAGGCCTCCAGACTGCTGCTACTGCTGCTGTTATCCTCTTCCCCTGGCTAGAGACTTGTAAATTGTCAGGGCCTGATGACATCTGACTAGCCAAACCATCTTCAAAGGGTAGAGGTTATGCAAAGCCCTTTCAGATGTTGGAATTAAAATTCTTCACCCCATTACTTAAATCTCTGCTCATTATTAAACACTCCAAAGGCTCAGGCATCAGTTTGCCTGCCTGCTGGTTAGGATTCCTAGGCTTTTGTCTTGGGCATAGTTAGGAATTTTCTCATAACCACTAATTCTCTGAAGATGGAGGTTCCAACATCTTCTGTTTTTAAAATTCTAAAGCTTCCTCTTTTTCCTGTGGAATATGAATGGATAGTGATTGAAAAGGAAAGTTATTTCTCAGAGCCAAGAAAATGAAAAATCACTGGAAGGCTGGAATGGGATGTCCTCCACACACAGTCTTCTGTTCTTATCAATACTTAGACCTGGAGCAGAGAGGACAAGATGGAAAAGGAGGAAAGAGCAAAAAGAAATTTGAGAAAAACTTTCTGGATTTTTGCATACTTCTTCAGAAGAAGCCTTCTTACACTGCTTTCTGGCCCCTGACAGAGTGGCTTTAGAGGAACTGGGTGAACCAGTGAATCAGGTTCTTACTTATTTCCTCGCTTTACATTGATCAAGAATCCCCTATAAAATGGTGTAGTTTCTATGGAAAACATTTTGGCGGTTCCTCAAAAAGTTGAACATAGACCTGGCAATCCCACTCCTAGGTATTTATCCAAAGGAATTAAAATCAGGGACTTAACCAGATACTTGTACACCAGTGTTCATAGCAGCGTTGTTCACAGTAGTCAAAAGGTGGAAGCAACCCATGTACCCATCAACAGATGAATGGATAAACAAAATGTGGTGTATACATACAACATTATATTATTCAGCCATTAAAAGCAATAAAGTTCTGATACATGCTACAACTTGGATGAGACTTTAAATCATTTATGTTGAGTGAAAGAAGCCAAACACAAAGGACATATTGTATGATTCTACTTATATGAAATATCTAAAATAAGCAAATTAATAGAGACAGAAAGTAGATGAGATGTTACAGGGGATTGGTGGGGGGAGGGGAGTTATTGCCTAATACTTCCTTCTGTTTGGGGTGATAAAAAAAATTTTGGTAATGGATGGAGGTGATGGTAGCACAACATTGTGAATGTAATTAGCACTGCTGAATTGTACACTTGATTGTGTTTAAAATGGGAAAATTTGAGATATTTATACTTTACCATGATAGAAAGTTATTTTTTAAAATCCCCTAAACTCACAGTGATTCTGAGACATAGGTTGCCCTCCTGAGTGGTGGAGCACTGATCCTAAAATGAGAGTTTCTTAAATTCTTGCATGCAAGTGACATCGCAAGGCCATAGATTGCCTTTGGTTGAAGAGCCTCTTAGTACTAAACTTTTTAAGTAAATTATTAAGAGTTATGTAAATTTTATATCATAAACCAGGAGTTCTTAACCTTTTTTTTTTTTTCCACAGTCCCCTTTGCCAGTCAGGTGAAAACCACAGACCCTTAATTAATTCCACACTTACTGTGTATTATTTAATAAATAGATCATACCTGCACCAACATGTCCCCACAAGAATAATGTATTTTGAATTTCAGTTCAAGTTCATGGACCCCTTGTTAAGAACCACCGTCGTAAACCAAGAATGGCCTATTAATGTGTTTACTGGGGACTCTAATACCTTATTCTACTAAGAAACCAAGCTTCTTGGTAGCACTGTCTAGCTCCTGTGGCACAGGCATATATGCCAACATTTGGAATTATGTAATTTTTGGGAAGATGGCTCTCAGATTAGCACCTCATCATTTTTGTCTTGATTGGACAGAGTTTTCAATGGCAGTCATTCTTGCTTTTCAATGATAAATTACTCTTGGTCTAGCGTCATTACTAGTTTGATGTAATTTATTTGGTGGGCCCTATAGTGTGTAGTGATGCATTTTGCATAGTTTTAATTTTTGGCCTATAATTTCTCAATTACTAGATATATGTGTGTGTGTGTTATAGTTCAAATATGAACTACACTTAGAGCAGATAAAAGACTCCAAAATGTACTTGAATACCATCAGGTGATATATATCACCTGTAAATTTGCTCTAAAGTAATTTGCAACATATTTGCCATATAAATTTAATAGCATTATTGGATTAGTGTTAAGTTTACATGACATGTCTTTATAATTTGAGGTCATGTGTATAAGCTCATGTGCTTTTCACATAAAGTAAACAAGTGATTCTTATGTGTTGCCAGCAATGTGTTTTGTTTTATTTGCCTCCAGTTTTTTATGACCAAGGCCGTTCATTTTCCTCCTGGAAAGTGGGAACAGAGGCAGTGGGTAGGTCATGGGGTTTTTCCTGCCTAACTGGGTAGGCCCTGGTCTAAAAAAGTTTGAGACATATTACCTTAAAGTAGTCTAGAAGACATTATTAAAAAACAAAACACCTTATGTTTGATGGAACTTACAATAGTCCCAAAGGTTGGGAAATTCTACATATAATAAATCTTAATACTATGTCCCAGCTCCTGTCTGCACCATTGTTCCCACCTCCAAAGGTTTGATGGGGGTCTCCACTGTCTGGTTGGGACTACTCCAGAGGCATGTAAAGAGAAGAAATCACACTTTAACTTTAAATAATAGTTTTTTATCTCATTGCAAAAATAATATATGTCCATGTAAAAAATATTGGAAAATACAGCAAAACCCAAAAGGAAAAATATTATTGACCAGTTGATTCATCACCCATCCTTGATATTTTGCAATATTAACTTTGAGTCTTTATTTTAAACAAATATAGGTATACATATATATTTTTGTTACAAAATTAGAATCATTCTGTACATGATGTTTTGTAGGGTGCCTTTCCCTAGCAATATAGCAAGAATATTTCCCCAAGTCATTAGATGTCATTTTGTTACAACATCATATTTTTTAATGCTGCAAAATAAACTATAGTTTATTTAATCAGTTCTCTTGGGTCCAAGATCTTGTTGTTATCAAAATAACATCATGCCATCCTTATAGCTAAATCTTTGCCCTCATCCAGATTCTTCCCTTATGATTAATTTCTAGGAGTGGAATCATTGAGTCAAAGGTCATGAATATTTACTGCACTTTTGAAACGTATAGTGAATGCCTTTCAGAAAGGGAATCACTACTTTTGGCACTCTCAAGAGAAATATAGGATGTTGAGTGGCAGAAAGCCCAGTTGACTGCCTCCTCTGGGAGTGTCCTATGGCTAGGCTGTGTGAGAATTGCTTTGTGAAGGGGACTCCAAATAGTCCTGCCATGACCTTGAACTATAAGGACTGTCGCTTTTAATTCATACCCATTGTTGGTAATGTAGAATATGGTGGAAAGAGTACTGGGCTTGGAGACAGGATGTCTGAGGTCAAGTCCAGAGCCACACACTAACCATATGACAGAATTGGGCAAATAATATAATACTTCTGGGGTTTTGTTTCCTTATTTGTAAAGTGAATGCTTTGTTCTGGGTGATCTCTGTAGTACCTTTGCATTCAAGAATTAAATGATTCTATTATGTGTACTAAACAGATCATCAGTCTGTCCACTAGAACATGTAAATTTGTGGACTGTGAGCTCAATGTATAGAAAGTTCCAAGTCGAGGTGTCCTGAGATTTGTTGACCATAGGTGAAGGCTCAAGATGACATTCAAGTAAAAAGATGTGCCATCTTTCATGTCACCTGATTGTCCTCATGTCCAATTGGTGATATTCACAAATAATAAGACTTTGGATGCTCATTTTAAAAACAACTGTGTAACCTATATGATGTTCCTCTAGCATGGAGTAGTGTAAAAGCTACTGCAGGTAAACACGACATTTTATGCTATTCAGCAGCAGCATTACCTGAATCAGAGATGAGACACAGAAGCCCAATCAGGACAGAGAATATTCCCAAATCAGCAACTCACTCAACTCACCCGGAACAGAGACATCGTGTTCCTTAGTTTTTTGACTGTAAAACACCCCAGAAATAATACAGCCTCCTAGCAGGATTGAAATTAATTTTTATTATTTTCTTTCTGTGCTAATGTATTATTCTCACCTAACACATTGTTTCTCAGGGGGTGGGTGAGGACCAAGATGCAACCTGTTCATAGGTGGATCTCTGCATTGGTTTATTGGCTATCACATGGCTTGTTCTGCACTTAAGCTTCCTAAGTTAGGAAGAAATAAAATGTTTCATTATCTTTTAACTATGAGAACTATCATTTATTGAGAGTTTATGATATGCCAAGGACTGGACAAATCCATTTAGATACATTAGTTGATTTAGTCCTTAAAACATCTCTGTTTTTAAAGTGTTACCATCCTAGTTTTAAAGATGAGGCAATTGGGCAGAGAGACTTAAGTAAGTTTCCCAAAGTCATACACTGAGGCAGTGGTGGAATTGGGATCTGAATGCAGGACTGACTTCAAAGCCAATATTCAGTATCCAAAGATAAAATAAGAAGTGAGTTATAAAGACAAGACAAGTGCTATGTGTCCAAGGGAGGTGAAGTTGGTGTCTGTAATGAAATAGAAGGTGTTATATTTCTTCAGTATTATCAGGTCTTTAATACTTATTGCTCTGATTTACCTTTGTGTGAGCCTTGTCACACTCCAGCCAGATGTTAAACTGCTGTCTCTATATTATTGTATAAATATTTTAAACATTTAACCCTAAAAGTAACATTTGATCCCACAGACCAGTATTTCTCAAAGAGGTGTGACCTCTCCAAATAGAAATAAAATTTATGTTGTGACTGAGCACACTCCTCCCCCCCCCAAATTTATGGGAAACAAAATTTTGTGAAATGATATTTTTTCTTACTACATGTAATCCACCCATTTTACTTTTCTGTTCGATTTTATTTTATTTAAATGTTATTTAGACTCAATAAACCGATTTTATGACCTACTACATGTAGTTTAATGCTATAGGTAAACATTTGATTAATAGTGAAAATTTGCTCTAGGGGTTGGGGTGATGCCTTCATCTTCCTGACCCTCCTTCATTCCTCCCTTTTCTCATGCTCACCCACCAAGAGAGGAGGCCAGTTCTTCATATAAATATTTTAATTTCTCAAAACTCCTTCATTTTCTACTCCAAGGGAAGTCTGCCCTCTAATGATGCAAGAGCACCATTGATTTCAAATACCCAGAACTGTCTTGTAACAAATAAACAAACAAACAAACAAAAAAGAAATTTTGAATGTAAGAGTGTTGAAAAGGACCTTAGAGTTTACTTAGTCACTTCTTATTTACTTCTTATTTAAAAGTGAAGGAAACGGAGGTCTAGAGAGGCATCTTACCCTACAGTCCTATACAGAGTGGCTACAGGTAAGAGAGAGGCAACATTTACATCTCAGTGCAGACCCACAGGACATTCTTTAGAAGGCCCATGTTTGGTGATTGAAAATAAAATCTAATCCATATTTTAAGAGACACCCATTAATTTGGACTTAAGGGAGCAAAACTGGATAAATTTAGCCCTGATTCTGAGTATTTTAACCAGAGTTCTATCCGGCAATGTTCCTAAGGCCCTACTAGAATTAAGGTGGTACATTGCTGTGAAAACAATGAGAAAACATTTACTCAGATGTCTTTCAGCCAGGAAGTGCTGAAGGAGAGGCAGATTGGAAGTAAGAACCTTCTTTTCCTTCCCTTTCTAATATGTGCTTCTAAAGTGCCCTGAACTTCTTTTCTAGTCCTTTCCAGTATTTGTCAGGTTGTGTTATAGTTGTCTAAGTACCTTTCTGTAGCCCTGAAATGACTGCATCATTTTATGTGAAGGAAAAGACCAAGTCTGTCTTAGTAACCACTATGCCCCTGGGGTTTATATATTTTATATGCCTACACTATACTAGGCATATTTGGAAAAGAACATTTACTTGCCTGTTTCCAACCCATCTTTCAGTTCCAGCTTAAACATCATCTTTTGTATAAAACTACTTCCCAATTTGCCCAGAAAGCCAAAATTGCTCTGTGGGTCTCCTTTTCCACTTTGTATATTCCTGCTTACACCCACTAAATTATTCAGAAAAATTTGATGTTGTTTTACCTTTTAATTTAGCAAAAATAAATGACAGTTGAAAGTGCTAAGTCTGAAGCAGAATTCAAAAGTTACTGTATAACCTAGAGAGGTTCCAATTTGAATCCAGCCCTAGTCTCTGTAATTTATTTACCCTGTTTTTCTTTGGGGTCACTGGGTCCCTAGGTGTCTGAGAATGATTATAAAAAGAATACCTTTTATGTATGTATGTATATATGTATGTGTATACTATGGACAATACCACTTAGGAGGGCCAACACCTGGACTACCACTTCAAAAACATTTTTAAAAAATCATAAAATTTCTCCTGGGATCAACCAAGCTGATCTTGTTAGTGATTGGAACAATTGACACACTTGAAACAGGTTTTATCAGCTACCATTCTAATGGCAGGTGTGGGGACATGAAGGCATTCCTTAATTATTTTGGGGGAAGGGGAACTTCGTACAATCCTTGTGAAACTGATTAAATTGATTTGTGTAATTGTGTAGCATCTACTGTAAATCTTACCTCCCTCAGTCCTTGCACAGCAAGAACTTATCTGTCCCCCCACCCTGATAGAGCCTTAGAAAGGCAAAAGGAATTCAGTGTTATCAATGTGCCGGTTTATCAGATATGAATTCATTTGTTTTTCTCCAAGACTTATCAGCATGAACAGAGCTGGCTGGCCCAAGTGTGAATTGTGCTCCAAATACACTTTCTGCATTCTCCAGGGCTAAAGAATTTTTTTAATCTCCCAATTTGTTTCCCCTGTTTGTTGGTGTTTTTTTAACCTTTTACCTATTGAGGTGCGTTTCTGGGTCAGGATCCCTGTAAAGACAGTTGGAAAAAGTGCTGCTGAAAGAAATGTCCAGCTCAGGCCAGTGTGTTGGGTAGGATATTAGCTCTGGTTGGAAAGTTCTGGGCAGTTGGAAGTGAGATGAACTGCCTGCAGATGGCTCGCGGGGCTGAACATCTGGGCCCTTCTTCACACCGCCATTGTTTTCTTTCTCTATTTTGCCACAATGGACAATGTCCAACATGAAAGGCAGGGTTTGGGCCCAGCAGCCCTCAGTACTAAGCCAACACACTAGGAGAAAGGCTTCCTTCACCCTAATCCCATTACCTGCCTCACCTCATCTCTGAGGGCTCTTGCACATCCCACAATGGGTTGATGTGGGCAGCCAAGCAAGAGCCTAGTCCTGCCCTGACCCTTTGATGTCTGAAGTCAATTCATCTTGTTTTGTGTTTTAAAGACGTATTCTGGTCTTGCACCTTTCTGGGCCACAGAGTCAATCTAGAGAAGGTTTGGTATCTCCTTCATGCAGATGTATGTGGTAAGGCTTAATTAGTCAAGGCCTGTCTCTTTGTCAGTGCCTTGAACAAAAAGCAAGCCTCAACGGTTTAAAATGTGAAAACCTTTAAAAGTGTAAACCGTAACATAAAACATTGACCATAGTTTGTAGCAATGCTTCAATTTCTTTTCATCAATTAAATGAACCCTAATCATGTATGATGTTACTAACAGGGGTAAATGTGAGTGTATTAGTCA
>JAQZBX010034124.1:0-25108 GCA_029593785.1 Cabassous unicinctus
ACTTTGCATCAGCACCCCTTTAGCAGACTAATACACTCCCATTCTCACTTTAAACTTGTTTTGGGAAAATTCCCCCAGTTCATTGCTTGTGCACTCGCAATAAATCACCTTCTCACTGAGAGATGTGTTTCTCCTTCATGGTGCCAGATCAGGCAGGCCCTTGTATTGGAAATAGCCATGCTTATGGTAACAATCACTATCACTTTATATGATGTGATTTCTACCCATTATGATGGTAATATGGGAAGAGAGTCTCATTACCAAGGTAATGAGGACCAGTGTTACCCGAGACATTGTTTGCTTTGGACATAACTATTTCACTCTTTGTTTTTCAATAGCTAAACATTTAAAAGCACTTCCTATGAGGTGGCTAGTGTTTTAAGAGATTTCCATGCTAGTAATTCATCTAATTATGAAAATACCCCTTTTGGGTAGGTACTATTATTATCCCTCTGTTACAGATGAGGAAATTGAGGCTCAGAGAGGTAATTTGACCAAGGTCACAAAGATGAGAAGTTATATGGTTAGAATTTGATCTCAAGAGATCTGACTCAAAAGCCCAAGCACTAACCTACATGCATTTGCTTCTTTTCAACTTCTTGTTTTGGCTCTGTTATCTTCAGTTGTCATGAGAATGGTGAAATTTTGTAGCCTTCTCCTTACATCATGTGTCTTCACATACCTTACAAGGACACGTTCTTCTAAATCTATTATTGTAACATCTATTTTTATTAACATAATCTCATAATTATACTTTTGCAAACCTCTGAACCAAATATATTTTATATATTTTCTGTTTAACCTAATACATTTCCCCACTTACGTTGTTGTTTTGGAAATTGCGTTGAAGCAATGAAAGCCTCCAAATACACTGCCAGAGATCACTGAACAGAAAGATTCACAGTCAAAACTAAGATGCTTCAATCACATGGTTCATTAAATCAATTTAAAATATGTAGAGACAAGCAAGTGGAAAAAGATGGAGTAGGTTAATGAACTTAGGATAGCTTACAAGTGGGGTAAAAGGAACTACACATCCTGAATTCTGGGTTATAAAATGCTCATATGATGCATTAACCCTCTTAGCTGGGTGATGTGGTTACAAGGACCTGAATGGGGTTTGAGGAAGGGTCCCAACAGAGATAGAAGGTGTCTGGGGGGCATACTTGCTTTATCAGAGAGATACAAGGACGAGTAACCTGAGCAATAACTGTAGCTTGCCAGTTCGCCTGCTGAATAGCTAAGGGTTTTATGTATATATTTTTTGGGCAGAGCAAATGTGAGGTCAGAATGGGACTATATTAGATAGCTGATTTAAGGATGACATCATTGTCAGCCTAAAGTGTCATGATTTTACCCTAAGACTACGTTTTTCTGACCCTTCCAATCAAAAAGTAATACTCTTGTTTGTTCCATCACACATTCCATTTTTTCTGTTTTAACATGTTACTAATGCACTATCTATATTTAACACTTCATATGCCTATGTCTCACTAGCTACTCATTATTTATACTTTATGCATCCAATAAATTTGTTTCTATCTCAAGCTTATTCATTTACTTATTATCTATGCTTATCAGTTCTTGAGTTTCATTCATTCTTTTTGTTTTGCTTGTCTTTCATAGAATAATTGAGTATTCTTAAATAAAAGAGCAAGCACACATTATATAAGCACAGTAGATTTTGTTTCTTACCATTAAGAGCCTTTGGATTGAACAGAATTTTTAATTGATACTCAAGTGAGCATAGGACAAATGGTCTTAGTGAATGGGTGATTTGTTTGGCAGAAGTATTAGAAAAGGCTTTGGAAAGGAGAATTGAAGTCAATGCACAGGCCCTTTATAGTGATTAGTTTGTTTTGAACACTGCTACTTGTCAACTCATGAGAACCTTCTCGTTTCTCATCTGGTTTCCATTACTCAGGAAGACCATTTCTGCAAATCTGGCATTGAGTATATATAAATTCTCTTCCCTTAAAGGGATCTGAATTATCAAGGAGTGTTTGGTTGCCAAAGGAGTTTTGGCATTGTCCTTTGGAAAAAGGGCAAACTGGTTAAGGCTATGATTGCCTCCCACCCATCTATCCCTTAATTTTTATGATGAGTGAAGGATGCAGGTAAAAGCTTTATGTGATGGAAAATCCATTTGAAGCTTCTTCCAGAAAAGCTGGCTTTCTGAGAAGTCAAAATAGTGTAGTTAAGAATCCTCTTTGTGACTTCCTCTTGGAAACATTATAGAAAAGGACCAACTGGTTGTATTTGAAATAAAAAATATGGAGCTTATTGAAATATTAGTTGTTGTATGCATGGGCATATTAGGAGATTTGGCCAACAGCATAAGATTAAGACTGTTGAAAATCAGGGATTTAAGCACTCATATTTTCATTTTGGGCCTGAATCATACAAGATATTAAGAAGAAAAGAAAGTAAAACATTCAGTAGATTTGCTTAATAGTTTTTAGAACTAGGGCTTAATGCTCTCTTGATGGTATTTCTAGCCCATTGTTCCACTGAATTGCCAGAACAGTGGTTTTAGGTGTGAAGTTATTAACCATCTCGAGAGGGTTATCCTTAAGGACAAGGGGGCCACCTGGGACTTGAATGGGAGAACTGATACCAGCATTAAAGGCCTTTGTGGACAAAATCTTTTAGCCAAGTTTCTTCAGCAGACAGGCCCCACCAGTCTGCCTCTATATTTTAACTCTTCTCTGTCCTTGTTTAATGGACTATATGTAAAATAAATAAGGAAAAAATAAAGTAGATATTGATTTATTCCCTTTCAGTAATGGAATAAGTAAGCAACTTTGAACTAAAAAGGCTCTAAGTATGGGTAATTCTTTGGATTAACCGTGGTTTCCTACTCTTGAGCTAGAGACCTGTGGGTTACATGCTGGAGTGCAACTAGGTAAGGGCATATTTTGCTCATCTAATCAGTCATCCATATTAGACATGGTATAAATAAGTAGTTTCCTTACCTAACAACACCTGACATACCACCCACAATTTAAGATTGTTGGTTTTGATGGCAGGATACAAATAAATAGTGGCAGGTAGTATAGGCAACTCCTTGTCTGATAAGCTGTACAACTTATTATAGGCTTAATGTACAGTATGTTATCAATGATACTCCACTCCTGAATATAGACTGATAAAAGTAGCAATATGCCAGACTCAAGGAAAATTTATCACAATGTGACATTCTGCCATCAGTAGAAAAGTAAGAAAAAATATTTCAGGGTAGGATAACTTGAGAAATGATTTTTAGAGTTTGGAATTAGATATGATGTTGGTAGTTTTAACTAAATCAATAGCTATCCAGGCCACTGTTAGGCATGAAATGTCTGAATATTTATTTTTAATTTATGTTGAACATACTCCAACAAATTGCATGAGGTGGCATGCAATTAAATCACCAAAAACCTATCTATTAAATCAAAGATAAGGTAAAGAGCAAGATATAAATAATAAAACAAGGTCTTGGTTCTATAGAAAAAACCTGGGTTACGGATAGTTACTGCAATTAGGGAAAATATTTGCTTTCAAGTTTCCTGGAGTCAAGATCCAAATGGAAATGGAATGAGTTAAATAACTCGCTTTGCTTAATAGTAAGAAGTATACTCGTGAGTTAGGAGAAAACTTTTTTCTGGTACCAAATTTGAAGAAGAATTTATTGCATTGATTGTTAGGGGAATTAAGCTTCATAAACCATGTAAATTCCAGTTTCATCTTACTTACTTAACTTTATTAACCCACTGCCTCATCTTTCTTATTTATTTAAAATTTATTCTGTTGTGATGTATTTTTATATTCCTGTAAGCCACCCAAATCCTACATAGCACAAAGCACAGTGTAAACAAAATAAAAATAAAGCAAATTAATTGACGTTTCACAAAGTATACAAACTCATTTACTGTGGTCTTTTATAATTGGTTCTTGATAAAAGTTGCACTAGTAACAGCATGTGGTCAATGTTCTGTTAGAATATTTTAGCCAGTAACGGTGGTTATTTAACTTTAGTTCTGTAAAGGCACAATGCTTCGAACCTTCCTGATAGTTCATAATTCTGTTTCCACTATACCTTCTCTTTGATTTCATGAAGACCATTAATCTCTTGTTATGGGTTGAATTGTGTCCCCCCAAAAGGTATGTTCACGTCCTATCCCACGTGAATGTTATCTTATTTTGAAATAGGGTCTTTGAAGATGTAATTAGTTAAGATGAGGCCAAACTGGATTAGGGTAAGCCCTAATCCAGTATGACTGGTGTCCTTAGAAGAAGAGGGAAATTTGGACACACACATACATGCACATACACACACACACACACAAAGAGAGAGAGAGAGAGAGAGAGAGAGAGAGAGAGAGAGAGGAGAGAGAGAGGAGAGAGAGAGAGAAAATACCATGTAACAACTGAAGTGGAAAATGAAGGGCTGCAGATGCAAGCCAAGGAATGCCAAGGATTGCTGGCAAATTACCAGAAGCTAGGAAGAGGCAAGGAAGGATGCTCCCTTACAGGTTTCAGAGGGAGCATGGCCCTGTTGACACCTTGATTTCAGACTTCTACCTTCCAGAACTGTGAGACTAAATTTCTGTGGTTTTAAGCCACCCAGTATGTGGTACTTTGTTTTATCAGCCCTAGAAAACTAAAAAATCCTTCTCCTTTCCCATGTCTACAAGTAACCTCTTGATCTTCATTCCTTTCCAACCTGGTAAGGGCCATACAGTATATCAACCAAATGATTCTTTCATCAGCATCCTTTATTGTGCTCTATACCTATCTTTCTGTACCACTCCACTCTGCAAAATCTAGAATCAGGATGATGCTACAGTTTTCTTCCTCTCCTCCTGACCCTTGTTGCTCAATCCTCTTGGACAAAACCAACACTATGTAAACTGTTGTCATGGCACTATCATGAGGTTCTGGCTCAGTTGAGCCTCAACACCATCAGTTCTTCCTTATAAATGTCATCTCATCAGTAAGGAGTCCAAAGTTTCACCTCTTTCTTTGTGCTCGCCCTTCAACCTCTCTCCTCACTCCTCTACCTCTCACTATCAGTAGGTGACCTTTATTTACAGGCCCATTAGGATTATCCCCCTTTCTCCCACTTCAACCTATAAATTTAAATACCTTTGGACATATCCTTATCCTATTTACTTTGGTCAAAGAAATTGAAGTTTCTGATTCTCTGTTTCATACCAACTGCCCAACAATGGGTTTGAGCCAGTCTCCTACCTGCCCTGTGCACTTGTTCCATCAGTGGCTACCTCTTACTACTGAATCCTCAATGTCTTCTTTCTTGGAAAGGATTTCAAGTGTGGCTTCTCATCAAAACCTGGATAACGACAACAGTAACCCTTGGATGAGCAGAGGTGTCATTCTATCCAACCTCATTCCAACTTTTTGAATCTTCTACATTTGATATCCATTACTGTCTCTTCATTCTTCAGTTTACTGCAGTTGAACTTCAGCTTCAACCACTCTAATAAAGTTGCTGTGCTAAGGTAGCTAGTAACCTCTAATATTTTAATTCTTGTGGATACCTGTTATTTTTCTATGTGATTAATTAATTATTGGGTCCTTCTTGAAGCTGCCTGTTATCATACTAACCTGATTTCCCTTTTATTTCACTGACTATTTCCTTTTTTGTCCTATTAAATCTTTCTTCTTCCTTCAATATGCCCTTCTATAGATATAGATCCTTACTTCAGCTCATATCTAGACTCTCTCCTTGGAAGATCTCACACATTTTTGTGGTTTCATTTAACACTGGTGTGCTTATTGATTCATTGGGAAGCAGAGCAAGGCCACACAGACATGTAAGTTTCTGGTGACTTGAACTGCTTTAGAATTCGAGCATAAGGGAGCATGAGGAGGTCACCCTAGCATATTCTTGGAGGTTTTGAAATAAGGTCCCCACACCCACTGCAACAGAATTATTAAATATATATATACCCAACACTGCCTCTGAATTTCTGAGTCAGTATGTTTGAGGTGGAGTCTGGGAATCTGTACTGTCAAAATTTACTGAGTTGCTTCTGATGGACATTTATCAAGTGCTTACTGTATGTCAAGTGTTGTGCTAAGTTAGCAAAGATAATATTTTATTATGGGAATGGGAAAGGAAAGGGATTTCTTAGTTTCCTAGGGCTGCTAAAACAAAGTACCACAACCTCTCTCTAAGTCAAACTCAGCATATAAACTCATTACCTTCCCCTCCAGCATGGGACATGACTTCCAGGAATGAGCCTCCCTGGCACTGAGGGATTATTGCCAAGTGCCAACTAGCAATGCATTTGGAAAAAGACCTAGACCAAAATGGGGAAATATTAAATACAAATGAGTTTTTATGACTAAGGGATTTCAAAGTGAGTTTGGAGTTCATTCCAGAAGTTATGCTTCTGAGTCTATGTCTCAGGAGGATCTCTCTGACTGCCACAGTAAACAGTGCCTCAAGCAGGGTTGCTTCTGAGGGCTATAGAGACATCTAGACACTATAGATAGGGCAGACAACACAAGGAAATTGAAACTGACACCCCATAGGTGGGCCTTACCTTGGAATATATGATAACCTATGTCTCCAATGTATCAGAGTTAGAGTCATTATAACTTTCCTACACATGGTTTTTCTGCCGCTTTTACTTGAGCCTATATTAGCACTATACCCATTAAATACATGTCCCAGAGGCTTAAATCTTCTGGCTGTTCATATACTGATTGAGCCCAGAATCTCAGCAGAGTAGCAGCCAACACCTACTCTCCAGTTCATCTCTATCTCACTTTCTAAGATGTCACTTCAAAGAAAAATAACAATTTTGCTTGTAATATAGGCAATATTGTGATCAGTTTATTCTGGCCATGATTGATTCAGTTTCTGCAAGATCATTTCTTATTTGTAAAGGAGGATGTGTGTCTTTCAGTTTGCAATGGCAGGCTAGTATGCATCTAGATAATCTAATAACTATATCAAAGTATGTGGAATAAGTTATAGCTTGGTTTTCTTTACATAATTTGGGTTGGAGTTTGATTTATTGAAACATGGTCTATTCTGATTCTTGTGGTCATACTCTAATAAAGTTCCTTGAATTTGTATCTTCATTAGTTTGTTTGGAACTAGGAACCAAGAATCAAAGTTATTCTTGAGTATGCATTCCAATCTTTAAAATTGTTCTGAACCGTTAATATTAATGGCCATATGTAAAATAGTATGCCTCAAATTGCAGTTCCTCATGCA
This sequence comes from Cabassous unicinctus, assembly GCA_029593785.1. Taxonomy (NCBI): domain Eukaryota; kingdom Metazoa; phylum Chordata; class Mammalia; order Cingulata; family Chlamyphoridae; genus Cabassous; species Cabassous unicinctus. The sequence continues at coordinate 7,232 of JAQZBX010034124.1, forward strand.
GAATATTAGATTGAATAACCTAACTCTGTAGTTTGAGAGGGAAGAACAATGCAGATTTCAAAAGAGATTTCCCTCCAAAACTAAGAGTATGTGGTTCTGAGAATGAGGATGGTAACTTTTTGGTAACGACTGTAACTAGGGTTTTTCAAACTTTGTTTGGCAGGGAATTTTTTTTTTTTAATAGTTTCATGGGCGATGATAGCAGAATTGCATTGCTTTGGTTGAAAGGGCACGTGTGTGTATAGGAGTTCTGGTTGCTGTCCTCCTTTCCACTTCACCCTTCTCTTTAAGTGGGTGGAACCCTAGGCCTTTAGGAGACAATGGGAATACCATTGGCTACTACTTTGAATTGACACAGAAGGAATCATGCCTGAGGGGCTAATTAGACTTTTTGCACAGATTAGGCTTTGCCATTCATAAAAAGGGTTATATTGTCCTATAGGCAAGATATTATTACTGGGAAAATGACAACTTATATATGCCATAATGGGTGGGGTTACCAGATCCCTGTTTGTGAATGTTTTAAGGTCTACAAAGATGTGGGGTGAATGCCATGGGAGAAAATAACTTATCTAACCAATCATTGTGAACTTGTCTTTCCCTAATTCCTTTTTCTTGAAGTAATGCCAGGAGCAACTATATCCCCAAATCTGCATTCATTATTGGCCCTATTGGTTAAGCCTTGGGCTTTTCTGTGAGCTCTGTAGTATTCCATTAAAAACTGCTTATAAAAGGATTTACATTTAATGAATTTCTGTGCAGCTTTCTCAGAGCTCTTTATCCTATCCCATCTAGTCTGGAACTTTCTCCTTCAATTATCGCTGTTCTCAGATTTTCAACCTCTTCTGCATTGATGGCTCATTCTCTGAAGTTGTTAAAAATGCCCAAACCTTACCTATTTTACCAAACCATGAAACACCCTTCTATGGTCCTGTAGCCCATCTCAGCTACCTGCATTTTTAGGCATTCCCTCATTTCCCTCCTCCTACTATCCAGCAAGATATTGGAAGACTAGTTGATACCAGAAGGCTGCGTGAGTATCCACCATGGGAAGTGCTGTTTTTGATCTTTCCAGGCTCTTTATGCTCACAACCCTAGGCTTTCTATTAAAACTGCCTTGAAATCTTTTGCCAGGAACCATAAGTCTTGGAAGGTCAAATTTGCAAGGGAACGACTGCCTATGCATTGAACACAAAGCAGGTTCTTAACTGCATCTAAGTGAAGCGTATGTTTTGAAGAAATAGTTTAAAGAACCTCTTCTATTCCTTTAAACTGTTTCCATTTATTTTCCTTTAGTTTGTTTGTCTTAGTTTATTAGTCCACTTAATGCCTAGGAGAGTTTTTCTTTTTAAAAAATACTTTTAAATCTTCCTGATTTAAAGTAAAATAATCTTCTTGCTGTTTACTTTTGTTATTCTATTTCTTTATCATATTAATTTCTTAAAAGTCAAATTCTCTTTTATATTTTCTTATCACAGTTATACCCTTTTAATGTCTCAGCTTATGGTTTTATGTATTTTTAATGTTTGAATTTTTAAAAATAATTCCTTTAGTGCTCTTTTTTACTAGTCTTGTTTTTTCTCTCTTCTTTGGTGTCCTGGCTTTGCCTTTATTTATCTTCCCTTAACTTTCTGTCTTTAATATTTTTCCTTTTGTTCACTTTTCTGATTTTCATTTTCTACCTGTTAATATTTTAGCAGTATAATGATTTCGCCCTTTTTGGAGCTTTTGGTTTTATCTATTTTATAGGTTTTGATTTAACTAAGTCTCTGCATTTAATCTTGGAAACTGTTTCATGTTTTTTTGTCAATTTCTTGTTTCCTGTTACATTTTATTCCTTTGATTTCTTTTTATTTATTTTAAATTATAGACCCACGGCATTTTACTAGGGATGACAAATAAAAGGAAATTCTTCACAGCGATCACAGATGTTCGATGTTTTTCTCCTTACACTCCCTATAACAGTTGCTCCTTTGGGTTTTCATAATATATTTCCATTTCCCTCCAGTGTTGATTCTCTAGGAAAAAAAAAAATCATCACTGATCCCTCTAGAGTTGCACATCATAAATTTCTTATCTGAGAGATGTAATAATTCCCTTCATGGATAGGCCACAATGTATTTTAGAAGTAGAAAGTTTTTCTCTCTTTCCATCCCAAATGGATCCTTTGTTTATTAGGAGGCAGATATTCTCACATCCAGTCTCTCTTACATAAGCATTGGGGACCAGCAAGTATGCCATGTGATTCAACACAAGGTAAACAGGGTATTTAGTAGATGAAGACCACCCCTGAGGCCTGGCTTTGCTGAGGAAACTTCCAAAAGATCATTCTAGAAGAAGGATTTATCGTGAGACCACAGTCATGCTTCTGACATCTGTACAGCCACAGCCTATTTTGTATATCCGGTTTGACCTGCCACTGTTCTTAGCAGTTTTATGGGACAATCCAGTGTGTGTATCTTCTCCCTTTGTTCTCACATTATGAGAAATAATGCAAATATGTACTGGGATTGTCACTAACAGGCACACTCTCTCTTTTTTAACTTAAAAGAAAAATAGGAGAGTGGATGAATGAAAGTAAAACTCACTGCTATCTGTTCTGGTTAGATCACATATAGAATTATAAATCCAGTGTGAGACATAAAGTGTGAAAATAGAATGATGAAGGGAGAGGGGGGAATGGGAACTGCTCAATGGGTGTGAGGTTTCCTTTAGGGGTGGTGAAAAGGTTTTGAACTAGATGGTGGTGATGGTTGTACACCACTGTGAATGTACTTAATGCCACTGAATTGTACACTTTAAAATTGCAAATTTTATGTTGTGTATGTGTTACCACAGTTAAAACTATATATGCTATATGAGGAAGAGTTGAGGAAATAGGGGGTTTGAGTCTAATTATAAAAGGAACTTAAAGAAAATGTGCTTGCTATTGGCAGATATCCCTAGGGCTGTCATGGAAGAGGGAGTTGCTAACTGGGGCATAACTAGATGCAATGGGTGGGATTTACAGGGAGCCAGGTTTGGCTGTGTATACAGAAAAAACAGTTCAAATATAAAAACTGTTCAGCCATAGAATATGCTGCTTCAAAGCAGACCATTATAGGCTAATAGGGCCATTGTTAGAGGGAGTTTAGAAGCTTCTGTGATTCTTTGGCCTTTTGTTCATTTTTGGATTTAAAATGATATGATTAGTCTATTTTGAAATATTGTATTTGTATTTGAGATGAGTTTCCTCATCTGAGTTTATTTCTTTTGTTAGTTAAAAGGAAATTCTTCTCTCTAGCATCATCATTAGTTATATGCCATCCTGTTGATTGTTGTCTTGGTATCCAGTAGGATATATTGAGTATAAGCTAGGGTCATCCTAAGTTAAAGCTATGTGATTTGGTTTGAGTCATCTTAGAGATAGGCCTTAGCTCTTCAGAGACTTACTTCATCCCAGTTTTCTTTAATGAAGCATAAATAGTGAATAAAAAATGCCCAGTCTTAAGTGTTTTAGCTTGATGACTTTTGATCCTTGGAAGTTCCTTTATGCCCCTTTTTAATAATTCAAATACCCACCCTCATCTCCACCTCAGTAAACCACTTTCTGAATTGGCAAACCCGTATTAGTTTTGCCTATTCTTGGGTTTCATATAAATGGAATCACACAACATACACTTACTCGAGTCTAGCTTTCTTGACTCAGCATAACATTTTTGAGGTCCATCCATGTTATGGTGGGTGTCAATAATTTGTTCCTTTTTATTGTAGAGTAGCATTTCATTGTATGAATGCATAATTATCCATTCTCTCCTCCAGAGAGTTTGTCTTTTGAAACCTAGAGGAACAATGCTGAACCTTTCCAAAATACTTTGAATTCTGTAGGTAAGCTCTCTCCTGACCTCTCACTTATGTTGTACTTTTATTTCATTTTGCCTATTTTTATCGAAAGAAACAAGTAAGAAGATAGTTTCTATGTAATATAAGCTCTAATAATAGCAATTAATCTTGTCCCAATATTTTTTAGTCTTAAACATAAGTGGACCAATACGATGCAGTAGAATGCTTTGGAAGTCTGTGAAAGCTTAGGAAATATTTCAATAAAATTAATTCCAGAATATTTTAAAGCAATTTGTAATATATATTGTGAATTGCACAGTAATTTAAATGTCTCTTCATCAAATATATGAATAAGCTTTAATGAACAAAGTTATATTCTTTTTGAAATAAAGTGGTGAATTATATTTGTTACCACTTCATTTATAAGAGCTAAACATTGTAACCAACCTAATGTGCAAAAAAAGATAATTTAAAATTTTATTTTTTATCAGCTTTATTGAGGTAAGACTGATATACAATAACTGTGAACATTTAAAGTGTATAAATTTTGATATTTTTTTATTTAATTTTTTTTTCTATTTTGAAAGTAGTTTTAGATTACATAAATGTTACATTGAAATATATAGGGGGATTCCCATATACCTTATCCTCTCCCCCTCCCACACTTTTTGCCATTAACAACATCTTTCATTAGTGTGGTACAGTTGTTACAATTGATGAACACATACTGAAGCATTAATACTAACCATGGTCTATAGTTTACATTATGATTTACACATTGCACAGCATGATTTTATAGTTTTGACAAAATGTATAATGGCCTGTATCCATCATGGCAGTGTCAGGCAGGACAATTCCAATGTCTCCAAAATGCACCATGTTACACCTATTCTTCTGTTTCCCTCCCCTCAGAACCTCTGGTGGCCACTGCCTTTATATCAATGTTACAAGTTCTTCCATTCCTAGAATAGTAATAATTCTACTTTACTCCAAAGTTGCATTCCCCCCTTATGTTTGTTCATTCCTCAATCTTGGGGATTTTGGCATGGTGATGCTCACTTCTTTCTGATTGAGAGGGGGCTTAGATCCCCACTCTCTGTTTTTTGGGATGGGCATTTTCCATCATCATAGTTTTGTTAGTTGTCCTTGGTGAGTCCAAAGAACTGGAGAGTAGATGTTGCAACTCTGCTGAGATTCAGGACTCAACTGGCATATGAACAGACTGAAGATTTAAGTCTCTGGAACAGATATTTAATGAATATAGTGCTAATTATAGGTTCAAATAAAAGGGGTAGAAGAACCATGTATAGGGAAATTATAAATGAGTCTAACTCTGTTACATTGGGAGCATGTATTCCAAAGTAAGGCCCACTGACAGGGTGCTGAATTCCTGAGATTATCTGCCCTACCTATAGTGTTTCTATGTCTCTAGAGCCCTCAGGAACCTCCCTGTTCGAGGCACCAATTACTGTGGCAATCATGAGATCCTCCTGACATGGACATAAGCAAAACCTCTGGAATGACCTCACGACTCACTTTGAAATCTCTTAGCCATTAAAAACTCATTTGTATTTAATATTTCCCCCTTTTGGTCAAGGTCTTTTACCAAATGCATCAAGGTTGATGCTTGGTAATAATCCTTCCATGCCAGGTAGGCTCATCCCTGGGAGCACTGCATATAAATGGTAATGCATTTATATGCAGAGTTTGGCTTAGAGAGAGGCCACATTTGGGCAACAAGGAGGCTTTAGGGAGGTAACTCTTAGGCACTGTATAATACTAGGCCAAGTTTCAATTTCACAAGAACAAGGTTCATAAGTACAATCATTAATGTCAAGGGCCTGGAGTATTGGTCTGTCCTCCTTTGCTAGGCACTGTCCATGCCCTCAGGGGATTCTTGCTGCTCCATTAGAGAATGTTGCAGGACTTTCCAGGATGGGAATTCAATATTCTTTCAATTATTGTGTGGGTCTCCACCCACCGAGACAGCACTGCATGACCACTTGTGCACCCCTCCCCACACATCCCCCCATCACTGACACCCTGCACCAGTGATCCTTCCCTGCCACAATTGTGATCCTTCTGTGATACACAACCTCCCCCAAAACAAAGCCAAGAAATAAACAAATAATAATAATAAAATAAAATAATAATAAAAATAACAAGTAAAATATAAAAATAAAAAATAAAAATTTTTCTTGTCTTTCATCACCATAAGATCTGTTATCTTTTTATGTACAGAGACAATTTTTACCGTATGTTCCCCCAGTGTCTTATTTTTTTTTTTTTTTTTTGCTTCATCTTCAAAGAAGCTCTAGGTTACAGAAAAGTCACATAGAAAATATAGGGGATTCCATATAACCAATCCCCTCCCCCTCTCCCACTCTCCCCTATTAATAACATCTTACATGAGTATGGTATGTTTTTACAACTGACGTACAAATATTGAAGCATTGCTACTAATCATGGTCAATGGTTTACATTATGGTTTATGTTTTGCACCATACAGGTTTATAGGTTTTGACAAAATTTACAATGGCCCGTAACTGTCATTGCAAGATCATGCAGAACAATTCCAGTGCCCTAAAAATGCCGTGTTCCATCTATTCTATTCTTCTCTCCCCCTCCCCTTGGGACCTATGGTAATCACTAAGTTTCAATTTTTGAAGAATAAGGTTCATAGTTACTTGCAATAATATTGAAGACTTGACATATTGGTCTGTTTTCTTTTATTAGGCACTGCCTATGTTCTCAAGGGATTCTTGTCCTTCTAATTGAGAACATAGCAGAACCCTCCAGGATGGGAGTTTAATATTTTCTTGTTTATTGTGTGGGTCTCCACCCACTGAGATAACACCCCGTGATAAAATGAACACTTTCATATCATATAAGCATGCCCTATCCCACATAAACCCCCACCACGACACCCTGCACCAGTAACCCTTCCCTGCCATATTTGTCAAAAGAACATTCCCACCATTGTAGTTTTAACCACAGACCTACAAATCCCCAGATTTGTAGTTGCTATCTGCTCTTCTCCCCTCAGCTCCATAGATAGTCGAACCAAACTCCTCATTCTGCTCGCCCTCACATTCTATCATCATCCAACCCAATCACATCACTGCACCACTGTAAAAACTGATACATTTGAAAATTGAAACGTTTTTTCCTTAAGCAGTTTTATTGGGATATAGTCGCATACCATACGATCTACCCAAAGTGTATATTCAATGGCTTTTAGCATAATCACAACATTGTGCATTCATCACCACAAAAAATTTTAGGATACATGTTTGTACCATGAAACCATCACCACATCACCACAATCAATCCAGCACCCCCAAAAGTTGCCTTTTGTCTTTTCTCTTTTTTAGGAGGTAGTGGAGATTGAGCCCAGGACCTCAATCATGGGAAGCAGGAGTTCAAACCACTGAGCTACACCAGTTCCCCATTGTGTGTGTGTCTCTCTCTCTTTTTAAAAAAGATTATTTATTTTATTTATTTATTTCTACCACCCCTGCCCCCATTTGCACTCACTATCTGCTCTTCTTCTGTCTTCTTTTTAGGAGGTACCAGGAACAGAACTGAACTGGGGGCCTCCCATGTGGGAGGGAGGCACCCAACCACTTGAGCCATATCCTCTTCCTAACCCATTATCTCTCTCTCTTTTTTTTTTCCATTAATTTTTAAAATTGGTTGAAGTATATCACTCATACATGGACATACATAAACAATAAATATATAGCAATAGTTGGGAACTTAGAAAACAAACATATGTAATATCTTATAGGGCCCTCATACCTCACCCTACCACCAATACCTTGCTTTGCTGTCAAACATTTTTAACTAATGATTAAAGAGCATCCTCAAAATATTACCACTAACCAAAGAATTTTCCCCCACCCCACCCCACCATCATCCATTGTCTCTCTTTTTACTCATTCGCCTTTACCCCACCCTCCTCACATCCCAGTAACCACTGATCTGCTTTCTGTCCCTATAGATTAGTTTGCATTTTCTAGAGTTTTACTAAGGGAATGTTAAAATAAGTTATATACTTATCTTATGTTAACATTAAAATAATGCTTTTGAAGCATATTTAATTACATGGGGAACTATTTATGATCTAATTTTAGGTGAAAAAATGATGCCAAATTATAAATACAGGATGATCTTAAATTCATGCACCAAAAATACCTTTAACATATATAGATAAGGGATGAAGGAAACGTTTTGAAATGATATGTTTTTTTCTGGTTATGTAGGATTATGGGTGATTTTGTTTTCTTTATATGAGTCTCTATTTTCTAAATATAGTATAATCAGAATACATTATTTTACAATCAGAAAAAGTAAAGTAGAGAAAGCTACAAACTAGGTGATCTAAGTATACAGTGAGCTCTTTGTAATGTATTTCTACCTGGCTCAGGAAATTTGCACTTGGGATTTTAACTGTAAATAGTTAAGAATGCTTTCTCTATGCTAAAGAAAAAAACTGTAATAAAGAAGCATTTTTTTTTCTGGAATTATTTGAGTGCCTTGGGTATTAATATAATTTCTCTGAGTAATCATGTTAATAACTATGGTACGTAAAATAATTCCTACAGTATCTGACTGCTTATCCTCCTGGAACTGAACTGAAAGTATTAAGTGAGCTCTCCTGGTAATGAAGGTCACAAATCAAAAGAAAGAATACATGAAAAAAGGATTAGAACAAAAAGAGCTAAAGCCATAACTTTACATCCCTGTTATAATGAATCCTATAATTTGACAAATGTAAGCCGGTACAAAAAATGGCACTTAATGAATTAAGGATGAGCTGCTCTTCCCTATGGTCAAATGGGAATAAAATTTTTTTTTCCTGAAATATGGAAGGATTCAATAAAAAAATCACATATAAATTAAAATAATTTGTTAAGTGTAAGGATTTGTAATTTTAAAAATAACTAATGCTCTCACTAAAGAGTAATTTTTCTTCTTGAGTTTTACACGGGACTTACAGCATGTGCAACGTAAATGAAAATTACAGAGTGTATATATTTATTTTTACTTCTTAATTCAACAAAATAGTTATTGCCTGTCTTGTGTTAGTAGGCCTCTGCTCAGTGCTATGGGAAATCCAAAAATGAGCAAGTCGCGGTCTCTGTTCTCAAGTCATATATAGTTTAGTGCATGTGTGTTATTTGAGCCTTAAACTAAGCATCTATTTTGAGACTGAAGAAACTAGTATTTTCAGTTTTATTTTCATCCATTACTATACTAGAAGGAAATAAAAATGACAACACAGATCAATGTACTTATAAATTTTTATTAAAATTCATGTTTGGATTGTTTTAAAAATAAAGATTTTGTTATGTGAAAACGACGTGAATATAAGTATATGATTTTTCTCACTGAGTTTTAATAGTATTGTCATTTTTCACTTTTGGACAGGTCATTCTCCTGGAAATCAGTTTTTTCAAAGAAGTAATAGTTTATTATCTTGCATTCAAATTCCAGGATTAGTGATTGAAAAGAATTTGAGACCAGGTCAATGATTCCTAAGTCAGGGTGGTATTTCAGTTCTCAACCAAAGTGTAAACTGATGATATTACATTGACTGTAATACTAAAGTAATATTCAAAAGGATGTGGATGATAATTTGCACAAACAGAAGAGTATACATTATACTTCCTGCAACAGAAAGGTTTGTGAACATTGGCTATAGGAAATTCTGATGTGCATCTTACCACAACTTGCTTAATGGTCCTCTGAATACATTATTAGACTGGATGTTTATAAACATGGTAAATATGTATGTCAGAAACCATAGCATATCATGAAAGTACAATTAATGCAATTAAATGTTTTATCCTTTCCTTGTACCTAAGTCTCTCTTTCTTTACAAATCCTCCCACTTATTAAAGTGAGCTCATTTTTATGGATGCATTAGTAAATCAAGAAGCTGTAATATGATAGCTCAGTATTGTCTTTAAAAAAAGATATTTCAAAGTTAAAGTCCTGATGCTTTCTGAGAGCTTAATTGTATTTAAAAATAAATGAAATTCTGATGACTTACATCTTTCACCTCCCCCAAACCTTTCTCTAATGTAAATGCTATTTCATCTAAAACTCCTTAAGCAGAACTTGACATCTTTAAAAATCATTCACTATCATAACATAATGTAGTCTGCAAATGTTTTTCACTTCATTTGAAATGTCTCTGTGGATGAACACAGATCCTATTGATAGCAGAGATGGAACGCCTCACTATCACTGCATAATGAAGCTAATATCACTATGAAATAAGATAATGAGCTCTCAAATTTTACTGAGCTACCAAAAAACTTTTTACAGATCAAAACAAAAATTTGGAGTAAAACTAGTGATACATAAATGTTCCTTAATCACTTTACATTTAGCCAATTGATGTGATTTTTTTTTTTTTAACGGACATAGTTTCAAGAATAACTTTAAAGTGGTTTAATGCAAATGATTAGAGTTAAATCTCTAAATTAGTTAAGTTGAAGAGATATCTAAAAACAATACTTAGTATGATTTAAGTACTTGAGATCATTTTTCATTTTTAAAATGTTATAATTTACCAAAAAACAATACTGTTCCTTGTAACTGAAAATGGATTGTTTATCTTTTCTGGACATTCTCTAAAAAACTATTTTAATTCAGTTTACTCAGGTTACCCAGTTTGTTGATTATTCAGGCCCTCTCTGTGCTCTTACCTTTTGTTCATATCAAAACTTACCAGCATCTTAGTGGGCTGAGTGGTAGAGGTGAGGCACCTGAAGAAATAGAATTTAGACGAGTCATTGTTTTTCTTACTAATGTTTTGCCCAAAGCTGTTAGTTAAAATCTGGTTTTTCAGTGTACTGTTGATTTTAATGTATAGTATATGTGTCTTTCATTAACTTAGGGAATCCTAAACTTAGTTGAAAATAAATACAGCATGATATAGTGAAAAACTTTGGAATCAGACACAGTGGGGTTCAAATCCCAGTTCTGCCACTACTAACCATATGACTTTGGCAAGACAGCTTAATATATTAGTCTCTATTTCTTCATCAGTTCATGGAGGATAAAATATATGTCTTGCAGAGTTGCTATGAGAATAATTTTTGTTAAACATCTGGTATATAGCATATTCAGTATTTTTTATCTGAGCATATCTTACAGTTTAGTAGAAAATATTTAATGCCAGAAACCTTTTCCTTGATTATATTAAGATTACTAAGTATGTTGCAAAAAATAATTATTAGCAATATCAGAGACCAAAGCAATACATAAATGTAATGAGCCATTATTCACATTATCCTATGAAGCTGGCAATCCTAAGTCATAGAAAAGCACTCACCACTTTCATTTAATGCATAGGAAATTCACACCAGAATTAGAAACAAATCCAGGAGAGAGCGTTGAATGTGGAAACTCTAGAGTACCCAGCTTTTATTAAATAGTAATGTACAGAAAGATATCAACTTACACTTTATATTCTAGAAGTGATCCTGAAATTGCTTAAATACAATTCTTTTTCAAAAGTAGAATATTTAAATATATTAGAAAAATTTTATATTCAAAGAAATTGGATAGAAACTTCTGATAGTTGCGCCTTAATATATTTTTAGATTCCTTCTAGATACAGTTATAAATCATGCCACAGACATTACGTCTCATTCTTCTTATTCTTGTCTGGCCCTGTGGTTCCCAGGGCTCTAATGCTAAACTAGGATGAAAGTAGTTTATAAACGAATTCATACCAAGGTGTAGTCACTTCGTGAAGAAATCTCTTGGAAAAAATGTTTTTCAAGTGTGTTGTGGTTTATTTAAAGTTATCTTAAAAGACCCAGAGAACACAGGGCTTAGTACCTTTAATGAAAACAATTGACTTAGCTAGTATTGAAGTGTTAAATGGCATTAAACCATGAATCAGGTGGGAGGTGGTATTGATAGGGAGAATCAAGCTGCAAAGGAAGGTCATTGTACCATCTATCATCAACAACATGAGGAGAGCTCATTGTGTTTTTCCAGATAAGGAACTGAGGTCTAGAGAGACCAAGAAAAACCAACAAAGTGACTAAGTATGGTTGTGGGGCATTTTAAAGGCCCAACTTACATTTTCTCAAATTTCTGCACTTACTTCCATATATTTTAATTGGAAAAAAGGGCAAACATGTTGTGTCATTCTTGAGAGTGATCGATGGCACATATAACGAAGGATTAACTTAATTATTAATCACTGTAGGAAGTGTCATTCATGAGAAATTCACTTTCATTAATAAATTAAGGCTGTGTGTTTTCATCATGTACCCTGTATTTTTCAGGTTACTGAAAATCAGTTCTCAATAGCTAACCTGCCCTGTAACTGGTTTATTAACTCTTACAGATGTTGCCAGGTGTTAACCATCTCCATAATAAATCACAATGAGATTGAAGACTCATCATCCTAATCACAATCACAATGAGATTGAAGACATCATCCTAAGTGCATATTGGACAGAACTATTTAATGAGAGACTTATAGCACATTTAATGGATTAAAATCAGTAGAGCAGACCTGGAACATGTTCAGGTACTGATACCTGTGAACAGCATCTGGGGATGTGTGAGAGAGACAGAAATAGAGACGGAGAGAAAAAGGGAGGTGAGATTGTGCTAGTATTTAGCTTCTTCTGACATTTGACATGCATACAAAATCTATTTGTTTAATGAACTTTTATGTTAATTAAGAAAGCACAATTCAAAATCGGTAGTCTTTGTGTAAACTTCAAAGAAGTGGGAACAGCAATCCAAAGAAAATGAATTTAAGGAAATTCAAATTCAGTAAGCTTAAATATATTTGAGAAAAGGACCTTAAGTAAGTGGAAGGACCCATGAAATCTAGATTATTTCTAAAAGCAACAATACTTGTAAGAGTGGCAAGAGGATGAAGAGAACAGGATGAAACCTAGTTAGCTACACAGAGCTGCAGATTTGAAATGTCTAAAAGAGTGAGAATTAGAAAGTAACATTAAACCAGGAATAAGGATAATATAAATGATGGAATGGAAGTCTAAAACCTGGAGACATAAGGTGAACAGAAGATGAAATATACCAAAAATGGCAAAATATTCTCTAAGTATGTGTGAAACGAAAAGCCGACTGTGAAAACACATCCTCTTTACTAGATGCAAAGGAAAAGAGAACAGTGATTGGTGTCAAAACAAAGAGCAAGTCAGTGGTTCTATAAGAAAATTCTAGTCCTCATGATAAAATATTGTGTGTAATTTGGAAAATGGATTAGGAATCAATGTGGTTGAAGAACAGGGAAGCAAAGTAGACGTGGCAGAGAATTGATCAAAGATCATTTAAATAAACAGGTCCTGAGGACGTTCAAATTAGAATGCCAATTATGGATGATTCTGGCTCTAAGGTGCTCTTAGTGATCTCTAGATCACTGAACTTTTACTGCGGCTTCATTATGCGTTATATCAAAGTTCACAAAACGAAAATTTATTTTTTATTATGAAAAGAACTCACAGTCATTTTTAAAGTGCCTTCATTTTTATGGCTTTTAAAATTTTTCTATACGTCCACAATAGTATGATCCTGTCCCCATTTTCCTGAATCAGGATACTATGAAAATAAAGCTCAACTCATTTTAAAGTGACTTGCATTCAAAATAAGAATTATTCATCTGTCTCAAATGAGAAAAGCCCATCTATGCATAAGTTGTCAGTGACTTTGACTCAGGGTATCTGAGAAAGATGGATTGGGTGCAGAGTGCACCAGGAAGAACCCCTGTCATCACTGCAGTCATATTTTTAAAAATACACATTTTATTTGGGTCATATAAAGAAAATACAATGTATGGTATCTTTAAAGAATGATCTAATCCTCCTCTATAAAGTTCACTTTATTATGTCCATGATAGATACAATGTACAATTTTATAGTTTACAACTACAGTGATTTGAAGACCTGGAAAACATCCATGTGAGACTGCAAAATTTATTTAGCAGTACCTGAATAATGCCTATATATGTAAGTTAATATATTTTTTCCCTTAAGATACATGAGAATGACTGAATAATACCCATGGAGGTTAAGGACATGTTATTTGAGGACTAATACATGAGTGTGACTACTGGTGGTGGACTTTTGATTGAATACATTATGGGTTCTTCCTCCCTCCCTCCCTCCCTCTCCCCCTTCCCTCTTCCCTCCCTACCTCTTTCCCTCCCTCCTTCCTTCCCTCCCTCTAAGGACCCTATCAGGCACTATGATTCTATGTTCTCTTTTGGATGTGAAGAAAATTTATGATAAAGACTCTAAACATGTAAAACCTTGTATATGTTCTTAAGGGAACTTGAGTGAGGGAATGTGGCTAACAAATTCATCCCCATTTCCTTTAGGCATGTAGGTTAAGAGGTTGAATATATTTCTAAGTAGATGCCTCACAGATACCAAATGTTAACAGGGCCATCGAGAGGAAACTCATTAAATAAATTGTGGGCCATTCACGTGATATAATACTAGTCAGTTTGCTAAATAAAGAAAATTTGGACATAAAATAGTATGAACAATGCAAATTCCATTTTTAAAATTATATAAATATACACACATACACAAAGTTGATGGGTCATGTACCCTGTGTCAACAGTGGCTATCCCTTGGTGAAGGGATTATAGGTGACTGTTTTGTAATTAGAAAAAATCCAGTAAATACTATTTTTAAAAATTATATCATATTCAAGATATAGCTAATTATTTATCTCCCAACTATCTGATCTTCAATACTTTATTTCTTTTAGGTCTCTTAATTAAGTCTTAAAATTACTTTAATTCTTCCTTTTCCCCTGTATCCAGGTAACCCACAGCACTAAGATTTTATAAGAAGTGTTTCTCAAAACTCCTTTTACTTATTGCCACTTCCTAGTTTATAGTCTTGCTCTTTCTAGCTGAGGTACTAGAGTGTATTTCTAATTGGTTCCCTCATTCTTATCCTGCATTTCCTAATGCCAATCTATTCCATATGCTTCTATATGATTTCCTATACAATCTATTCTGTCTGTAACTTGCAACTCTGATCGTATTGCTCCCCTGCTCAAAAGTCTCCACTGGTTTCTCAGTGGTTTCTATGAATTATATCTCCAAACTCACCTCTTTGGCGGTCAAGGTCATCTGTGCTTTACCTGCTTACTCTTCTTCAAAAATGCTTGGCATTTTCCTACATCTTCAGTTTAACTCTTACTGGTTATTTTCAATGAAATGCTCTCCTCTTTCCTTTTACTACCTGTTACTACCAAACACTTCAGTGGTACCTGAAATACCATTTCCTCTAGAAGCTTTTCCTGATCCGCCCCTCCCTCCTCCCCTCTCCCCCCAATTTGGATTCTCTCTTGTCTTCATTTGAATTCCCAGGGGCATTAACCTGACTTAGGGCATTTATCTTGCTCTGCCTCATACCTGGTGATTTGTACACAAATCTTATTCTACTTATGTCCCTGTCCAGTATGAGCATGTGGGTGCACACACACACACACACACACACACATACACCCTAAATTGCAAAGCTCTTGAAGGCCAAGACTGTGTCTTGCCCACCTTTACATTTCCCACAGTGGCTTAGGATGCTGCCTTGAGCATGTCAGCCCCCATTACAGATGCTAAGTTGTTACTGGTTAGAACAAGCAAGAAAATGTTTTAGAGTTCAGAAGCACTAATTCTATCCACAAAAATCAGAGTATAGAATACCATGGAGATAACCATAAGAATAACCTATTACATCTTTTGGTTGCTGTGGATATTATGCTGGGGTAGGCACTAGGGAGCCACTGTAGGCGAAGACACCTTAGTTTCCGCCTGGGACATCTCACCACCAGCTGGGCTGGGGCTATTTCACCTAGGTTCTCCACTACTATGGCGGATGTGCTAAATTTCCTCTGAAACTGAGTTGAAGAAATAGCAATTGTGTCCATTTCCAGGGCACATAGTTTATCTGGATCAAGTAAATTTCAGCATACAAAATATGTTAAAAGCATTTAATTTGAGAATTTTATAATATTTACATAAATATTATTTCTGTGATTAAAACTACCAGTATGAAAAATTATGTTTTAAATTTTAGTAAGTTATATTGTCTAAACTGATAACAGAAAAAATATTTCTGTGTATACCAAATACTTCTATCTTTCATGGCTGTGGTAGTTTGAGATTATTTAATGAATCCCCAAAAAAGAAAGATTATGTTTGTATACTAATCAATTCCTTTGGGTGTGATACCCTTTGATTGTATTAAATTCAGTTGAGGGGTCTTTGATTAGATTACCTCTTAAGATTGCTTTAGGGATTTTGATTCAGCTATGTCAGTAAGGCATGACTCAGGTTGAGTCCCCTCTGCCTTACTGCATCTGATATAAATGGACTAACACGGACAGACAGACAAAAGAAGAGAGTGAGCTCTGTCAGTTTTGATCCTTCCATGTGGCAGAAAGGAGAAGGCGCAAACAGCTGAGGCCCTGGAGAGAGATGAGCCATTTGCCTGATAGTGTATAGCTGAAATTGGGAAGAAAGCGGAACAGCCGAGACTGATATAGGAAGCCCTAAAAGACAAGCCCTATGCCAGCTTTCAGCTGAAAGCTGGAAGAAAGCAGAGCAGCTGAGCCACAGAGAGGAAGCCTGGAGGAGAAAGAAAGACCAGGCAGAGATGGCCCGCCATCTTGCTTCAATACTTGGCAGATGGCTTTGGTGAAAAAGTATGTCTAGAGTTGGACTTTTCATGGCCTTAGAACTGTAAGCTTTACCCCAAATAAATCCCCATTATAAAGCCAATAAACTTCTGGTAACTTGCATTGGCACCCCTTTGGCAAACGAAGACAATGGCCAAAAATAAAAGTACAATTAGTTTATCTTTTTCTGCAATTTTTTTAAAGATTTATTTTTATTTATTTATTCCTCCCCTCCCCCCATTATTTTGCATTCACTGTCTGCTCTCTGTGTATTCTTCTGTGTCTGCTTGTCTTCTCTTTAGGTGGTAGCAGGAACCAATCCTGGGACCTTCCAGAATGGGAGAGAGGCACTCAATCTCTTGTGCCACCTCAGCTCCCTGGTCTGCTGCATCTCTTATTGTCTCTCCTCTGTGACTCCTTTTGTCTCTCCTCTGTGTCACCTTGCTGCGCCAGCTCTCTGCGTGGGCCCGCACTCTGGCACAGGCCAGCACTCCTGTGCAGGCCAGCACTCTACGTGGGCCAGCTCTCTGCTCAGGCCAGCTCGTTGCGTGGGCCAGCTTGCCTTTCACCAGGAGGCCCTGGGAATCAAACCCTGGACCTCCTATATGGTAGACGGGCGCCCAATCGCTTGAGCCACATCCATTTTCCTTTTTCTGCAATTTATCACACTACTTTTCAGCTAAGATATATTAAATTTACGATTGCATTTAATCTTCCAAATTGTTTCCCTGAATACTTTTAGAAGAATCATAAACATGCTAAATTGTTTGGCAAATAAGTTGGAGTCATGACAACTTTTTTTTTCCTTTAAGTTGACAAAAGACCTCCTTTTTAGTGAAACCTAAAAGTTTCTTTTTTCAGTGACCTTTGAAATGATCAGGCATATGACTTCTCTTTCCTTTCAACATGCTTTCTCTTTACCTTCCATGAGGCTACCACTCTCAGTTTTCTTACTGTTTCTGTTTCTCTCTTCTCACAATATAGAGTCATTTAGCAATTGTAAAATACCTCACTAATATTTATTGATCTTTACTAGAAAGCAGGCATGAATATAAGCACTTTACTACTATTAATGCACTAAATAATTACAGAAATGCTTTGAGGTAGATAGGGCTATTATTCCCATTTTATAGGTTAGTAACTTGAAACAGAGAGGCTAAGTGATTTGCCCAAGTCACTTAGTAAAAGGTACAACTGGGTATAGACCCAGTTGTCTCATTTCATAGCATGGGTATTTTGCCACTATACCATACTGTATCTTACAGTGTCCCTCAGTGCAGTCAATGACTGAAAACGAAAATGTGGCTCAGCAAGGGTAGGCGTTTCTGTGAGAAGAATGGAGAGGGAGAGGTATAA
>JAQZBX010034125.1:0-25110 GCA_029593785.1 Cabassous unicinctus
GTTTTTCCCTCTCCCTGTCCCCAGAGCCTCCAGTGGTCACTGCCTCCACATCAATGTTGAATTTCTTCCATTGCTAGAATCACAATAAGTCTACAGTAGAATACCAGTAAGTCCACTCTAGTCCATAGTTCATTCCCCAGTCCTGAGGATTCTGGGATGGTGATGTCCACTCCACCTCTAATTGAGAGGAGGCTTTGATTCCATACAGCCAATGGATGGGACTCTCTTGCTTGCAGTTGTCGGCTCTCTCGTGTCCTTGGTATGGTGGTTATCAATCCTCACCTCCTTGTTAATTGTCCTGGTAAACCTCTAAGTTTTATAGTAATTTGTTATGTAGCAATAGATAACTGATATAGTGGGAAAACTAGTATGACCTCCTAGTCATTTGATGGGGCAGAAACTAACTATAGCTGTATGAGGTCACCTTTTAAGTCCTCTACCACCTAGTGTGTCTGAAATTAGAAGCTAAGACTGGTTCTGTGCTTGCTTCGGCAGCACGTATGCTAAAACTGGAATGATACAGAGAAGATTAGCATGGCCCCTGCGCAAGGATGACACACAAATTTGTGAAGCGTTCCATATTTTTGGGCATATGAGAATCCCCTATATACTTTTTATGTAACATTTATGTAATCTAAGGATCTTTAAAAAACAAAACAAAACAAAAAAAAACTGGTTCTGGGGCAGGTGGAGGAGCCTCCAGGGAGTGAAGCCCTCCTCCTTTATACAGGTGTTTCCTACTTCAGGAATCTTAAAATGGAAATGTTGAACAGAGGTGCTTGTGGTAGTCAGCTTCCAAGATGGCCCTCCAATGATCCCTGCCTCGTGGTGTAAAAACCCTTGTGTAGTCCCCTCCCACAATGGATCAGAGCTGATGTGTGTGGCCAATAGAATATTGCAAGCAGTCTGTGACTTCCGATGCCAGGTCATAAAAGGCATTGCAGTCCTGCCTCGCAATCTTGGATAGTATTCTATGGAGGAGTCAGCAGCCACGTTGTGAGCATTTGGGCAGCCTGTGCAGAGAACCCCCATGGAGAGAGCCTCACGTGGAGAGGAACTGAGGCTGTTTGCCAATAATCAGCAAAAACTTGCCAGCTGTGTAAGTGAGCTACCTTCGAAGTGGATCTCCATCTCTGGCCATGACTTCAGATGACTGCAGCCCTTGCTGGCATCTGATTATAAGCTCATGAAAGACCCAAAGCAAGAAATACTCAGGTAAGCCACACCCAAATTTCTGACCCAAAGAAATCGTGAGATATAATAATGATTATTGTTGTTTTAAATCACTATGTATTCTTTTTTAATGTTTTTTTTTTCTTTATTAGAGAAATTGTGGGGTTGCAGAGCAATCATGCATAAAATACAGGATTCCCATAAACCACCCCACTATCAACACCTTGCATTGGTGTGGAACATTTGTTACAATTGATGATAGCACAATTTTATAATTGCACTATTAACTATGGTCCATGTTTTAATTTAGGGTTCACTGTTTGTGTAGTGTAGTTCCATGGATTTTAAAAAAAAAATTTTATTCTGTTACCATGTATAAAATCTAACATTTCCCCTTTTAATCACGTTCAGATATATATTTCAGTGCTGTTATTTATGTTCACAATGTTGTGCTACCATCACCACCATCCATTACTAAAACATTTCCATCATTCCAAATAGAACACTGTATATTTTAAGCCTTAACTTCCAATTTCCTATCCCCAACCTATCCCCTGGTAACCTATATTCTAGATTCTGACTCTATGAGTTTGCTTATTCTAACGGTTTCAAATTAGTGAGATTATACAATATTTGTCCTTTTGTTTCTGGCTTATTTCACTCTACATGATGTCTTCAAGGTTCATCTATATTGTTGCATATATTAGGACTTCTTCCTTTTCACAGCTGAATAATATTTCACTGTATGTATATACCACATTTTAAAAATCTATTTATCGGTTGATGGATACCTGGGTTGCTTCCATCTTTTGGCAATTGTGAATAATGCCTCTATGAACATTGGTGTGCAAATATCTGTTTGAGTCCCTGCTTTCATTTATTTTGGGTATATACCGAGTATTGCTGGTTCATAAGGTCTTTCTCTGCTTAGCTTTCTGAGGAACCACCAAACTGTTTTCCACAGTGGCTGCACCATTTTACATTGCCACCGGCAATGAATGAGTGTTCCTATTTCTCTTCATCCTCTTCAACACTTGTTATTTTCCATTTTTTTATATCAGCCATTCTAATGGGTATGAAATGATATTTCACTGTGGTTTTGATTTGCATTTCCCTGGTGGCTAATGATGTTGAATATCTTTTCATGCGCTTTCTGACCATTTGTATATCTTCCTTGGAGAGTTGTCTATTCAAGCCTTTTGCCCATTTTTAAATTAGATTGTTTGTCTTTTTGTTGTTAAGTTGTAGGTTTTCTTTATATATTCCGGGTATTAAGTCTTTATCAGATACATAGTTTCCAAATCTTTTCACTCATTGTGTAGGTTGACTTTTTACTTTCATGATAAAGTCCTTTGAAGTGCAAAAGTTTTTAATTTTGATGAAGTCCCACTTATCTATTTTTCCTTTTGTTGCTTGTGCTTTGCGTGTAAAGTCTAAGATATCATTGCCTAATACAAGGTCCTGAAGATGCTTCCCTATCTTTTCTTTTCTTCTAGGAGATTGATATTTCTAACTCTTATATTTAGGTCTTCGATCCATTTTGTGTTGATTTTTGATAGATGTGAGGTAGGGGTCCTCCATCTTTTATTTGCAAATGAAGATCCAGTTTTCCCAGCACCATTTGTTGAAGAGACTATTCTTTTCCAACTGACTGGTCTTTGCCACCTTGTCGAAAAATCAATTGGCCATAAAGGTGAAGGTGGATTTCTGAACTCTTAATTCTATTCCATTGGTCTATATGTCTCTCTTTGTGCTAGCACCATGCTGTTTTGATTACTGTGGCTTTGTAATACGTTTTTTTTGTTTTTGTTTTTGTTTTAGTTTGTAATAAGTTTTAAGATTGGGAAGTGTGAGTCCTGCAACTTCATTTTTCTTTTTCAGGATGATTTTGGTTATTCAAGGCCTCTTATCCTTCCATATAAATTTGATGATTGGCTTTTCCGTTTCTGAAAAGAAGGTTGTTGGTGTTTGGATTGGGATTGCATTGAGTCTATAAATTGTTTTGGGTAGGATTGACATGTTAATCATATATAGTCTTCCAATCCATGAACCTGGAATATCCTTTCATTTATTTAGGTTTCCTTTGATTTCTTTTAGCAATATTTTATAGTTTTCTGTGTACAAGTACTTCACATCCTTGGTTAGATTTATTCATAGGCTATCATGAATGGAATTTTTTCTTGTTTTCTTCTTCTGATTGTTCATTGCTTGTGTATAGAAACACTACTGATTTTTGGCTGTTGATTTTGTACCTTACCACTTTGCTGAATTCATTTATTAGTTCTAGGAGCTTTGTATTTTTGTGTATTTTTCAGGATTTTCCACATATAGGATTATATTATTTGTAAAGAGGGAAAGTTTTACTTCTTCCTTTCCAGTTTGGATGTCTTTTATTTCTTCTTCTTGCGTAATTGTTCTGGCAAGAACTTCCAGTACAGTACAGTGTTGAATAACAGTGGTGACAGTGGGCATTCTTTTTTTTTTGATCCTGATCTTAGAGGGAAAGCTTTCAGTCTTTCACCACTAAATTGGATCTTAGCTGTGGACTTACCATGTTGAGGAAGTTTCCTTATAGTCCTAGTATTCTAAGTGTTTTTTATCAACCAGGAGTGCTGGATTTTTTCAAATGGTTTTTCTCCATTAATTGAGATGATCATGTGGGCTTTTTCCTTCATTGTGTTAATGTTGTATATTACATTAATTCATTTTTTAATATTGAATCAACCTTCCATACCAGGGATAAATTCCACCTGATCATGGTGTATACTTCTTTTAATAAGCTGTTGGATTCCGTTTGCTAGTATTTGTTGAGGATTTTTGCATCTATATCCATATGAGATATTTGTCTGAAGTTTTCTTTTCTTGTGATATCTTTACCTGGCTTTGGTATGAGGTGATGTTGGCCTTGTAAATGAATTAGGGAGTGTTCCATCCTCTACAATTTTTTGGAAGAGTTTGAATAGAGTTTTCTTCTTGGAATGTTCGGTAGAATTCCCCTGTGAAGCCATCTGCTCCTGGGCTTTTCTTAGTAGGGTTTTGATTACTGATTCAATCTCTTTACTAGTAATTGGCTTGTTGAGATCTTCTGATTCTTCTTGACTCAATGTAGGTAGTTTGTGTGTTTCTAAGAATTTGTCCATTTCATCTAGGTTGTCTAATTTATTGGCATGCAGTTGTTCATAGCATCCTCCTATAGTCCTTTTTAATTTTGGTTATTTGTATCCTCTTTCTTTTTTTCTTCATCTGTCTAGTTAAAGTTTTGTCAATTTTATTGGTCTTTTCAGAGAACCAACTTTTGGTTTTGTTGATTCTCTCTACTGTTTTTTTATTTCTCTTTCATTTATCTTCACTTTAATATTTGTTCTTTCCTTCCTTCTGCTTGCTTTGGGTTTAGTTTGCTCTTCTTTTCCTAGTTCCTCTAGTTTTGAGGTTAGATCTCTGATTTGAAGTCTTTCTTCTTTTTTTAATGAAAGCATTTAGAGCTATAAATTTCCCTATCAGCACTGTATTCACTGCATCCTATAAGTTTTAGTATATTGCATTTTCAGTTTTGGCCGCAAGGTTTTTCCCTTCTGATTTCCTCTTTAACCCACTGTGTGTGTGTGAGTGTGTATGCATCTGTTGTTGTTTTTAAACAGTTTTATTCACACACTATACAATCCATCCAAAGCATAAAATCAATGGCTTTTAGTACAATCACAGTTGTGCATTCATCACCACACCATTGGTTGTTTGAGTATACTGTTTAATTTCCATATATTTGTGAATTTTCCATTTCTCCCTCTGTTAATTGATTTCTAGCTTCATTCCATTGTGGTTGGAGAAAATACATTGCATGATTTCAATATTTTTGAATTTATTGAGACTTGTTTTGTGACCTAACGTATGGTCTATCCTGGAGAATGATCCACGTGTACTTGAGAAGAATGTGTAGTCTGCTTTATTAGATGAAATGTTCTAGATAAGTCTGTTAGGTCTACTTGGTTTAAAGTATCATTCAAGTCTTATATTTCATTTTTGATCTTCTGATTAGATGTTCTATCCATTATTGAGAGTGGTGTATTAAAGTCTTCTACTATTAATGTAGAACCATCAATTTCTCCCTTCAAATCGGTCAGTATTTGCTTCATATATTTTGGGGCTTTGCTATTAGGTGTATATATACTTATCATTATTACATCATGTTGAATTGCCCCCTTTATCAGGATAAAATTATCATCTTTGTCCCTAGTGACTGTTTTTGACTTAAAGTCTATTTTATCTGATATTAGTATAGCTACACCAGCTCTCTTTTGGTTACTACTTCCATGGTATATATATATCTTTTTCCATTCTTTTACTTTTTATCTCTTTGTTTCTTTGACTTTAAGGTGAATATTTTGCAGACAGCATATAGATGAGTCATGATTTTTTATCCATTTTTCCAATCTCTGCCTTTTGACTGAAGGGTTTAGTCCATTTATGTTTAAAGTCATTACTAATAGTGCAGGATTTTCTTCTGCCATTTTGCTATTTAGCCTTTGTGGGTCATACCTTTTTTGTCTTTGACTTCCATTAATGCCTACTTTTATATTTATTCTATTTGTTTTGTCATACTATATTGAGTGACTTCTCATTTCTCTCTGTGTGACAGTTTGAAGTTTTTTTATGAATACCAAGAAGAGAAAGATTATGTTTATTAACTAATCCATTCTTGTGGGTGTGAAACCCTTTTGATTGGACTATGTCAGTGAGATGTGACTCAGGCTGAGTCTCAGACCTCTTATTGGAGCTGATATAAACAGAGACACAGAGAGAGAGACACACAGAGGGAAAGGAAGCCACCATTTTGATCCTGCCATGTGAGAGAAAGGACTGCAAGAAAATAGAGAAAGCTTGAGGGCGGAGAGAGGTCCCAGAGTCTGGAACCAGCAGAGAACAGAGGCATGGAAAGAGGACCCAAAAAGGCTGGGCCCACAGAGCAGCTCAAGGCCTCAGGAGATGAACCCTGCCATTTGCCTGATAGCTCACAGTTGAACTTGGGAAGAAAGTAGAGCAGCCAAGACTGAGAGAAGAGGCCCAGAAAAACACAAGCCCTATGCCTGGTTGCTCACAGCTGAGAGACAGTAATTCTGGAAGGGAAGGCAGGACACTAGGATACCAGTACTGATTTGGTGAGAAAGCATCTCTGATGGTGCGTTAATTTGGACAGTTCATGGCGTTGGATCTGTAAGATTTTACCCCCCAATAAATCTCCTTTATAAAAGCCAACACATTTCTGGTACTTTGCATCAGTTGGCAAGCTAAAACATGGAGTTATATACCAAACAATACACTACAATAATATTAGCATGTATAATTACCAAAAGATTACTATTACCACAGGTCTTTATTTCTTTATGCCACTTTGAATTAGTGTCCTTTTCTTTCAGTTTGAAGTACTCCCTTTGGCATTGCTTGTAGGGCAAACCTAGTAGTGATGAACTTCCTCAGCTTTTGCTTATCTGGGAATGTCTTAATCTCCTCTTCACTTTTTAAAGAAAGTCTTGCCAGATATAAAATTCTTGGCTGGCAGTTGTTTTCTTCCAGCACTTTAAGTATTTCAACTCATTGCATTCTTGGCTCCATGGTTTCTGATGAGCAATTGGAACTCAATCTAATTGTTACTCCCTTGTATGTAACACATTGCTTTTCTCTTGCAGCTTTCAGAACTCTCTCCTTGTCCTTTATATTTGATAGTGTGTTCAATATATGACAGGGTATACTTTTCTTCATGTTTATCCTGTTTAGTGTTCTTTGAACTTCTTGGATGTACATATTAATATCTTTTGCTAAGTTTGGGAAGTTTTCTATCATTATTTTTTTGAATATTCCCATCCCTTTCTTTCTTCTCCTGGGACTCCCATAATGTATATATTAGTGTTCTTGATGGTGTCCCATAGCTGTCTTGGGCTATTTTTACTTTTAACAATTCTTTTTACCTTCTGCTCCTTTCCCTGATTCATTTCACATGTCTTGTCTATGAGTTCACTGATTCTTTCTTCTGCCAGCTCTAATCTGCCCTTGAAACCCTCCTGAACACTTTTCATTTCAGTTATTGTGGTCTTCAACTCCAGTAGTTCTGTTTGGTTTCTTTTTAAAATTTCTATCTCTTTACTTAGACTCTCATTGCTCATTCATTGTTTTCCTGATATCCTTTAATTTTTTCTCCATACTTTCCTTCATCTCCTCCAGCATTTTTAAGATCACTTTTTAAAGGCTTTGTTTGGTATGTCTACATTCTTATCTTCTCCTTTGGTGTTTTCTTGATTTTTATCCTCTTCCTTTGGATGGGCCATCATTTTCCAATTGTTTGTCTTGTACTCTTTTGTTGCACACTGTACATTTTAATATTTTAAAATGTTAACTCTGGGATTCATTCCCTGGGATGTCTGTTTCTTGGTTTTGTAGCCAGTTGGTGATAAGACAAAGATTTTCTTGAGCTTCAGCTTCTTGTCAGGAAGGTCTTCCCAAGGCAAATACAGTGTGTAGAGTTTTCCCTGTCTTTCTGGGCCTGTGTCTTGTCCTGTGCCTTTGCTTATTAGTTTTTTTGGAATTCCTCTATTTACAGGAGTTTGGTTGTCCCCTCTGTTTCCCAGGAGACAGACCTCCTTCTACCGGGTGTTTGAAGCCAGCAGGCCTTTGCTCTAGACCATCTGCCTCTATAGTTTCTTACAGTCCATTGTTGCCTCAAGTTGATTTTGCCTGGAGGGAAAATGCTGGGAGGAGGGCACCCTGGAGAGGACATTCCCAAGTCAGTCTTTTCCATCCAAAACAGGTCAAGTACTCACAAAGGGGGTGCAGACTGGCTCCAAAGTGCACTGGGGAGAGGTTCAGGAAAGGTGCCAAAAGCTTCTCTGATGGATCCCCAAAGTTGACCTTTCCTGGCCTACCCAGCAAAGTTGAGCTTTCCTGGCCCTTCAACTAATCGCCACCCCCCCCACCCCCCCCACACACACAGCCCTGAGGAAATGCAGCATCTTTAAGTCTCCACTGCTTCTGCCCGTGTTCAAGGGGTGTTGATACAATGGCTGTCACTACCTTTGTCTGGGTCAAGTTAAAAATAATGACTGCCCTCAGTGCCGGGCCCCCAGCAATCTGCATTCCCTAATCAACAGCCATAATCAGTGATGGGCAGTTCCTACCCCTGGTCTTGGGGAGGAGAATTTTTATGTCCCTTTTGTCACCAGCGAGCTAGCCAAAGGTTGGATTCCTCAGTGGCCTGTTGCAAGAGTGGGGGATTGGGCACCTCAAGGAGAAAGCAATTTACTCTTCTTTATCCATAATTTATCAGCCTCTTCCTCCCACTCTTCCCTGGATGCTGTACAGGGTTCTTCTGGCCTCCAGAGTTTCAAAAGAGTTGTTTCAGACAATTCCTGCCCCTTTAATAGTTATTTTGGTGGAATGACTGAGTCCTGGAATGCCCCACTCCACCATCTTCCCACAATCTTCTCTTAAGCCACTATGTTTTGGGGTAATCTGTTATGCAGCAATAGGTAATAATATAGTCTTAGTCATTATTTATTTTTTAAATTTTTATTTATTTATTTATTTATTTTATTTTTTAAAAGATACTTAGATTACATAAATGTTACACAAAAAATATAGGGATTCCTATATGCCCCACTCCCCACACCTCCCATTCCCTCCCACATAAACATCCTTCATTAGTGTGGCACATTCATTGCAATTGATAAATACATCCTGGGGCTTTGCCACTGAGCATGGACCATAGTTCACATTATAGTTTACACTCTCTCCCACACAGTTCTGCATGTTATATGATGATATAAAATGGCCTATATATGTCACTACAGTGTCATTCAGGATGATTCCCAAGTCCCGAAAAAGCCCCCGTATTACAACTGTTTTTCCTTCTCCCTGCTCCCTGAGCCTCCAGTGGCCACTAGCGCCACATCAATGTTGTAATTTCTTCCATTGTTAGAATCAGAAGTCTATAGTAGAATACCAGTAAGTCCACTCTAGTTCATAGTTCATTCCCCAATCCTGAGGATTCTGGGATGGTGATGTCCATTCCACCTCTGATTGAGAGGAGGCTTCGATCCCATACAGCTGATGGATGGGACTCTCTTGGTTGCAGTTGTCAGCTCTCTCATTTCCTTGATATGGTGGTTGTCAATCCTCCTTGTTAGTTGTCCTGAGTGAGTCCAATGAATGGGAGAGTAGGTGTTGCAACTCCACTGAGGTTCCAGGCCCAGCTGGCACATGGACAGCCCAAAGACTCCAGTCTCTGGACGTACACCTACAAACTCCAGCACCAAGTATAGGTTTAAATAGAAGGGACCAGTCTTGGTCATTATTATTCAACATTCATTCATTCAACAAACGTTTCCTGTATACCTGCTATGCATTGGGCGAACATGCTAGATATGCATGCAAGAGATACACAACAAAATCAGACATAATACCTGTTTTCATGGAGTTGACCAACTAGTAGTGACAGAGAGAATTAAATAACCATACAAATAAATGTAAATTACAATAGGGTCAGACACTATACAGGAAAAGCACTCAGGGTTACAAGGGAAACTAATTTAGATCAGATGGGATTAGGAAAGATTTTCCTGAGGAAATAAACTGAAGGAAGAGTTAGATGAATGATAGAAGGAAGAGAAGACTATTCCAAGCACAGGAAACAGCATGCACAGAGGCCCTGAGCTGGAAGGAGTATGGCAGAGGATGGAAGGAAAGCCACTGTGACTAGGGCACAGAGATTGAGAGAGAGCAGTGAGGCTGGGACACAAAGGCAAAAGGCAGTCCATACAGAATTTTGTGGCCATGTTGAGGGTTTGGATTTTATACTAGGAACAATGGAAGCCTTTGAAGTCTGTTAAGAAGCAGAGACATATAACATAATTTTGATTTAACAAAATCTCTCTGGCTGTGTAGAGAATGGATTGGAAGGCATCTCTAAGGAGAACAGTTAAGAGGTTATTTCAGTAATCCAGGCATTATTGCCTTCAAGTACATGTTTACAATTCCCAAACACAGTCAGCCTTATGCTTAGTATTCTTTATCAAGAGTAAGCTATGTAGATATAATTCTATTCTCTCAAAGTCTAACTTCTAAAAAATCCACCATGGTGGGGTCAAATAGAATAGCATGCAGACATACAAGAGAGATGGAAAATTTAGAAATAATTTTAGCTAAGGCCCAGTTCAATTAATCAATATGGATATAAATGAAATAAAACTATTATTTCTTTAAAACCTAATAGATGTGCCAGACATTTGACATTCCTCTTTGAGTTATGCCTCACCACAACTTCATATTATGGATGATATTATACTTACTTTATAGATGCAGAAACAGACTCAGAAGTTATGTGACCTGACCGAAGGCACATAGCCTGCTGAGTCTGTTTGTTTCCAACTAAAAGCTTGTTTTATTATATCATGTGACCTACAATTTTTATAGGACTCCATTTGGGGTCTTTGTTGTAGTGGAGAAAATCTTAAAAGACAGACACCTAAATTCTAGTTCATCATCACAGCATATATTTCTCCAGGCAATACACTTTTCCAAGATGAGCCTCATTTAAAAAGGAGCAATAATACCTATATTTATTCATTTTTTAAAAGGTGCCTGGTCCTCCAATAAATTTGTAAGAGGATCCAATTACATGTAAGATTTTAAAAAGTGACCAGAGAGAAATAAAACATGGACCTTGTCCTAAAGGAACCTATATATGAAATGCACATTTATTGGTTTGAGTAATTAGAACACCTGTTTCTGAGAACTATTTCTTCCTTACACTCCATCTACAGAATTACAATGAAAGCCACCATATTAGTAAAATGTGATCCAGCCAACTCCCCATAGTTGATTGGTCCAGAGGTTAGTTCTAAACCAAAACAGGGCCAAACAGAATTCTTCTCTGAGACTTTGGAAGTAGAACTGAGAAAGAAAAGTCAGTTTTGATCTGGGTGACTGAAATTCAAGGTAGAAAACTTAGAGGGGCTTCTTGTGGACTTGTTTTGCCATGTGGCTGGTAAATGAAGGAAGCTGGTTGGAAAGGAAATCACAGGCACCTGTTAAGGGGCCATCACCCTGCCATCACCTACCTCCACCTCTTTCTTTGGGGAAGTGACAAACACATGGAAAGTGACTGTCCTCCAGCCTTCCAATACCCCAACCTCCTTTTTTGTCATGTGCCATTCCACAACCTGGATGTGAAGTCTAATGTAAAGGTCCTGCCAGACTTCAAACCAGGAAACCAGGAACAAACAGCTCCAGATGCTTATGGGAACAGGAATTCTCAGTGGCAGCTCTCCCCCATCCCAAGTGGATAATAACCACACTCAAACAGTATAGATTTGTCTCTCTTTTCCCATGTGGAGAGCTGCCATCTGTCAACCGCTACCCAGAGCAATGTTTGGCTACCCTGGGAGATGGGCCATGATGTGATTTCTTCCCCCACTTTTCTGGACTATGTAAGTAACAAGGAGATTTGCCCTTTCTGGACTCTTTATTTTGTATGATAAAGGGATCATTTGCTGAAAATTTCTGTTGTGCCCTGATCTTGTGTTCCTACACCGCATTGGGTAGCAACTCGTTCCACAGTGGATAACAACAAGAATGGAGCAGATCTGCAGAGAAATGTAGATATTAGTTCTAGGCGGTTGGCATGTATAACTTAAGCAGAGTTTTAGTCAATACTGTGTTGTACAGCTCTGGGGAATACTGTTTACAATGATTTTATATGAGCAAGACCCCCTTGAGCACAATGTTTGGTACAAATGGTGCTCCCTGGAGTTGTGCATGAGGCAGTCCTGGTTTTAGTTGGAGATGAGGCTGGATATAAAGATCAGGGCCAAATAACTCAGATATTGAATATAATTTAGAGCAGGAATGGCATGTGTACTGCAATTCTACCCCTCCAAACCCATGACAGACATCACTGATTATCATGGCCCGACTTCCTGCTGAGCCTCAGCATGTCCTACTTAGCACAGCACTCCAGAGAGTCACTGTCAAGCAGCATGTCCTTTGCTTATATATTTACTGGCCCAACTTCATTCATAACACTTCATTCATAAATGGGTGTATCTTAGCATCGGTTGTTTTCCTTTGGGCTAGAATAAACATTGGGCATTATGTCCAAGTTAAGGAAATTTTTTGCTTTTTATCTAAGGACCAAGAAAATTTGGAACCAGTCTTCTAACCCTTAGTGGTACTATGGTATTGGCTAATTAACTTGATTTAATTCCAATAATGAATAGGATTCTGGAACGCTAACTAATTGTATGATTTCTGATATCATACTGTTCTTTCTGCTTGGTTTTCTGCTCTTATCTATCTGGCAAACTCATATATAACCTTCAAGACCCAGTTAAATGGTTATATTCTCTTAGCTGCTTTACCCTAACATTCACTCTTAGAGGCGTAATTGCTCTCCCTCTGTTATCCTACAGGACTTTATTCCTTTCTCTATTATAGTTTGTTACCTACTGAATTACAGTTGTTCCTTGTTGTCTGTTTCCTAGAATCTAGATCTTGAAGGACAAAGGTTATATCTTAAATAATCAAAGTAGCTGCAGCCAGTAACACAGAGCCTGACATGTAGATATTCTCCTACATTGCTAGAGAGACTGTAATTGATAGGTTTTCTAAGGAAGGCAATTTAGCACAACTATCAAAATTATAAATATACAACCTTTGGCCTAAAATTCCCTTTTAAGAAATTTATCTACAAATATGCTTGAACATGTGCTAAATAGCTTGTGTATAATGTTATTCATTGTAGCATTGTTTGTAGTTATAAAAGATGATAAACCAACTAAATAAATAGGGAAATGGTTAGGTAAATTGTTATACATTTATTTATGCAATGTAATATTACATAGCTATAAAAAAGAATGAGAAAGTTTTTATGTACTGTAGGAAATTATTGCTAAGATATACTATTAACAAAAAAGCAAGACACTATGTATAGTAGAAAACTATTTATATAAACAAAGGAGGACATATATAGATATTTATTTGTAAATGCATTTACTTTATCTAGAAGGATACCCAAGAATCTGGTAATATTAGTTGGTTGTCAAAAGGGGCACTGAGGTGGGAGAGAGAATACCACAGTACATCTTTCTTACCGTTTGAATATTGAATCATATGAATGAATTAGTTATTCAAAAATAACTGAATAAAAATTAAAATGAGTAAATCATAAAACTGTCATGACTTTAATCATGATTATATGTCATGATATAAAATCACTAGCCAAAATTATTATTAATACTCTCACCTTTAAATAAGCCATAGGGAGCTGAGGTGGCTCAAGAGATTGAGAGCCACTCTCCCACATGGGAGGTCCCAGGTTTGGTTCCGGGTGCCTCCTAAAGAGAAGATGAGCAGACACAGAGAGCAGGCAGAGAGCTCAAACAACGGGAGGTGGGGGGTGGGGGAATAAATAAAATAAATCTTAAAAAAAAATTAAGCCATAAAATTGAAGAAAATATGAATATGGAGGTGCTTCTGGAATCTTGAAAGAAGGAATTTTTGGATAAACAAAAGGAAGCATGATGTTATTCAATGGCATTGTCCATTTATGGCATTCATTATCCTAAGAGTTGGCATGATTAGAAAAATATAAATAGAGTCAAGAAAGGTGACGTAAGTTCATGGATACTATTTAAAGATTTTATCTTTAAGAGAAACAGGATGTTGAGACATATCTTAGATGGTGATGCTATAGAGTAATGAGGGTTTTTCCATATAAAATCTTGTTGTTCCCCTGTCAACCAGATGCAAGTTGGAATTCCGTCCCTTAGCCACTTTCTCTGGTGACTTCTGGCACAGATAAGCAATATAAGGGCTGCATGTGCCACCCATGGTGGCTCTAATTCCCACCTAAGGCTACGTTATCTGCTTAAATGTCTACATTGAAGTGAGTAGAATTTGTTTGTGACTAACCTTGATTGGATTTAGCTATTTGAACCCAAGAAGGATTCTTTCACTCTCTGTATTGCTCTCAATTTGTGCTTCTTTTATGTTGTTCTGTACAAGTACCCTTGAGACCTGTGTATATAACTTGGAGTATCCTGGTCAGGTGACTTGACCCTCAATTTTATGCACGGATAGATATATATATTTTTTGAGTATCAACTATGTCAAGGGATTGTAGGGGAAGAGTAAGACACCACTATTTATGACTTTAGGGAAGTTGGATGGTTGATTCTAGTAGAAAGGTCGAGAGGGTGTGACCTGAAGAGCGTTAGCTAAATGTTAGGCTGCCAAGTATGGGAATCTTGCAATGCCAGGCTTGGGATTCAGGTCAGTCTTGTTATTTAATTTGTGCTTCATGCTATGTGGCCTTTAGGGAACTGTTTCATAGAAAAATAAGAGATATGAATATAATTTATATTCATCATCTTTAAAATTCAAATGACATAAATGATGAAGAAAAACAAATTTAAAGGCAAACGCTGCGTCCCAGTTATTTGTGGTTGGCTCATCAATGTAGAGAAGTAGCGCCATCTTGAGGCAGATGGTATACTGCACCTGGTGGGCTTCCCAGGCCTCCCACTCACTGTCGGTGGTCTCCTGTACCTTGATTTAAAGCAAGGAGCACCGACATTTTAGAACGCAACATTTTGGCACTGACGCTCTCACAAATTCTGTCTGTGGAGAGGGAGCGGGGGAAAAGCCCATGGCTGGAATATGTACAGAAGAAGCCTTGTTTTCGAACACCTAAAATGTTCAGAGCCCATTTTATTTGTTTTTTAATTGGCTTCTCTTCTCATTCCCAATAATTTTGGTGTATTTTGGGAGAACTTACTTATCTGTCAGGTGAAGTTATTTGTAAACCTAAAGGTAAAATAAAATATTTAAAAATTAGTCTATCTTATAATTTAGGTTATTTGTTCAGTTGCTGGCCAAAGCAATATATGGAAATAAAAGTCAGCATTTTTACAGTTTAGAAATAAGCAGTTTAAACATTTGGAGTCAGTTTGAGAATTATGGAAGAGCATTACTCAAACTAACCTGCCTTAGCAGCCATATCTTAAACTAGTAGAAATGACTCTCTGGGCCTAGACATGAGGGTCAGTTGGAGCTAGTTGGGAAAAATGAGGCAGGCAGAGTAAAGAGAGGGAAGGTATGCAACAGATGCAGGGGTTAAGAGAGAAAAAAAGAAAGGAAAAAAAAAAAAAAGAAAAGAATTAGGGAAGGGAAAGGATACAAAGCAAATGAAAACAAGAAGTGAAAAAGGTAGAGGTAGACAGCAGGTTAGAACTTATCCAAGCCCATACAAATCCACTAAAGGCTGGCAGAGTGTGTGATAGGAGACAGTACGGGGCACTAAGGACACAAATACTTGTGGTTGGGTTGGTGTCTGGTAAATTGTACCTTGGTCCCTTATCCATGTAAGTATCTAATCTTGATCTCATTTTCCTTGGGCCTGGAATTACCTCCGGGATCTCCCCTTTCCCAGAATTTACCCTGCAAAAACCTCAGTCTTCAGTTGACCTTGAAACTAGAATGAGAGGTGACTCCGAGGAGGTGTGGACAGAAATCAGATTCCAATTTGGGGTACCAATGAAATGGAGCCCCAGGCAATTACATTGAAGCGAGGTGGGCCAAAGCAACTAAGCAAATAATTTTTAATTATGACCAGTAATCTGTTGAACTTGATTAATGAAATGAGAGATTGCAGCTCTGGCTCTTGATGAAGGGAATTATGACAAAACTAATTAAAATTGCAATTTATTGGTTAAAATTCAGTTTATTAGTTAAAATATATCATCTATGAAAACAGAGAAAACTGGGAAACTATTAAAAATACTGGTAAAGAGCAAGCCACAAGATAAACTGTATGCTTTGAGAAACCCAAACCTTCAGTCACTTTTCTCTTTTCGAGTGGAGTTAGGTATATTGTAGGACTTGATCTCTAACCTCATGACTTTAAAAATATTTAAAAGACAAGTAAAACCCGTAGTGAAAACAATAGCTATGCGCTGTGTGCTGCTGAG
Organism: Cabassous unicinctus; assembly: GCA_029593785.1. Lineage (NCBI taxonomy): Eukaryota > Metazoa > Chordata > Mammalia > Cingulata > Chlamyphoridae > Cabassous > Cabassous unicinctus. The sequence continues at coordinate 16,185 of JAQZBX010034125.1, forward strand.
ATTCCTCTATCTGTTTCTCTCCAAATGTTTCTTCAAACTTCTACATCTGACCAGAAATAAACCCTCACCTCTATAGCCAACTGGTTTTTGACAAACCTACCAAAGCCATGTTAATGGGACAAAACAGTCTCTTCAACAAATGGTGCTGAGAGAACTGGATATTGATAACCAAAAGAATGAAAGAGGTCCCCTATCTCACTCCCTATACAAGAATCAACTCAAAATGGATCAAAGACCTAAATATAAAATCCATAAAACTACTAGAAGAAAATGTAGGGAAACATCTTCAAGACCTTGTAGTAGGTGGTGGTTTCTTGGACCTTACACTCAAAGCACGCGCAACAAAAGAAAAAATAGATACATGGAACCTTCTCAAAATTAAACACTTTGTGCCTCAAAGGACTTTGTCAAAAGGGTGAAAAGGCAGCCAACTCAATGGGAGAAATTTTGGAAATCACATATCTGATAAGGGTTTAATATCCATGATATATAAAGAGATACTACAACTCAACAGTAAAAAGACAAACGACCCAATTAAAAAATGGGCAAAAGACTTGAATAGACATTTGTCCAAAGAAGAAATGCAAATGGCAAAAAAACATGGAAAAATATTCAACGTCACTAGTGATTAGGAAAGTGCAAATCAAAACTACAATGAGTTATCATTCCACACCTATTAGAAAAGCCACCATTAAAAAGACAAAACTACAAGGTGTTGGAGAGGATGTGGAGAGATAGGAATACTTATTCATTGTTGGTGGGAATGTAGAATGGTATAGTCACTGTGGAGGACTGTTTGGCAGTTCTTAAAGAAGTTGATTATAGATTTGCCATGTGACAACAGCAATATCACTACTGGGTATAGACCCAGAAGAACTGAGAGCAGTGACACGAACAGACATCTGCACACTGATGTTCAGAGTGGCGCTATACATGATTGCCAGAAGTTGGAAACAACCCAGGTGTCCATCAACCAATGAATGGATACACAAAATGTGGTGCGTTCACATGATGGAATATTATGCAGTTGTAAGAAGAAATGAAGTCGTAAAACATATGACAACATGGATGAAACTGGAGGACATTATGTTGAGTGAAGCAAGCCAGACACAAAAGGACAAATAGTGTATGATCATGCTACTATAAACCAAATATATTGTGTAATCTCATAGAGTTAATAACTTGAGTATGAGTCATCAGAAAATAGAATGAGGTTAGAAAATGGAAAGCTGAGGACTAACTTGTGCAGAATTGGTAAAAAGATGTGTTAATCTTTGGAAATAAATAGAAAAGGTGAAAGCCCAATATAATGTCTATAATTACATGGGTATGAAAGGGGCTTGAAGGGAAAGTCTAACGTCATGTATATTACTAAAAGGAAAGCTAAAAAATGTAGCATGGAACTGTATAGCATAACAAAACTGCATGTGAAATATGAATATGGGTAAAATTGCATATGTAAGATTCTTTTTCTTTGAAATTGAACAAATGTATGTTAATATTATAAGATGGTAATATCAGACCAAAAAAACCCCCAAACAAACCCCATTATGCTAAGTGAAAGAAACCTGACACAAAGCACTACATATTGTATGATTCCATTTATATAAAATGTAAATATAAATCAACTTATAAAGATGAAGTTAGATTAGTGGTGATGTAAGCCTGGGGAAGGGCTGCTAAGGGGTGTGGAGTTTTTCTTTTTGGTGTAATGAAATTGTTCTGAAATTTTTTTTTGGTGGTGACTGCACAACATTGTGAGTATACTAAAAGCCATTGATTATACACTTTGGATAGACTGTAGGGTATATGAATATATCTCAATAAAACTGCTTAACAAAAAAAAAGTAATTGTGTAAGAATAGCCAGAAATAGGAGCTATGTACAGCAGGGGAAGCATAGGGAGATTGAGAGGTGATGAATTTTCTTGTTTGTTTTTTGTTTATTATTATTATTGAAATAATGAAAATGCCCTAATGATGACTGAGGTGATAAATGCACAACTGTGATTATACCAATACCATTGATTGTACACTTTGGATGAATTGTATGCTTTATTAACATATTTCAATAAAATTGATTTGTTTAAAAAACAAAAAGAAAAAAAACTTCTACATCTGTCAACTTTTGCCTGTTTGAAGAACTGCATTGATTTTACTTCTCATCAAAACATCCTCCAAGCACCAAGGTTCGGGTTTCTTGAGAAAACACAAATTTTCATCTGTTTTGGAAACATCTCTTGTGACCCATGCACCAGGCTAGATTGGAGTTGGAATCCTAGTTCTGGCAACTGCAAGCATCTGTAATCCTGGTCAGATTACATATATTCTCTAAAACTCAGTTGTTCTAGAGTGAAAACAATATATCTAAAGGGACTGAAATATAGTAAGTACTTAACAAAGGGTGACTTTCGTGTTTTAATCCACCTACTTTCACTCAGAATGTTGCTTTGAAAAATTAAAAGCCATATTCCTACCACATCCTGGGGATACTATTTGTTCTAGTTCCCTAGCTGCTAAAACAACCACTATACAATGGGTTTGTTTAAACAGTGGGAATTTATTGACTCACAGTTTTGAGGCAGAAGTCCAAAATTGAGCCATCAGCAAAGTGATGCTTTCTCCCCAAAGACTGTAGCATTCTGGGGCTGGTAATCCTTGGTCTTTGGCTTTTTTTTTTGTCACATGGCAATGCACATGGCATCTTCTCCTTTTTCTTCTGGGTTCTGTTGACTTCTAGGTTCTGGCTGCTCACTGTGGCTTCTCTCTCTATGGCCTTCTCTATAAGAGAACCCATTCTGAATCAGTTGGTTCACACCTTAATTGAAGTAACCTCATCACAAGTCCTATATACAGTGGGTTTACACCTACGGGAATGGAATAAGATTAAGAACATGGTTTGGGGGAGATATAATTCCAAGTCACCACACTATGTCTTTGGTTTCCTATTATTTGTGTTATATTTCATATAAACTTATTTAACTCTGGTCCACTAGGATTCTGGCTATTGATGTTATTTCAATATTAACAAAGGACATTTAAATGAACACTAGGGAACATAAATGACAATTTTAATAAAGTGAACAGAAATAACAAAAGAATAAAATTTTCATATCCACTTTTTCATTAGAGAAGTTGTGGGTTTTAAAAAAGCAATCATGCATAGCATACAGGACTCCCATATATCTCCCCACCACCACCACCTTGCATTGTTGTAGAACATTTGTTACAAATTATGAAAGATCATCATTAAAATATTACTGCTAACTATAGTCCATAGCTTACATTTGGTGTATTTTTCCAATAAACCACCCTATTGTTAACACCATGTCTTAGTATTGTATATTTGTTATATAGTTCATGAGAAAATATTCTTATAGTCACCACCGTCCATCATCCACCAAAGGGTTCACTGTGTTATACGTTCATCGTATGATATGGTCCCTTATACAAGCCATCCAAAGTATACATTCCATGGCTCTCAGTTTCATCACAGCATTTTGCTGTCATCACCTCAGTCAATTTCAGAATGTTTTCATTACTCCAAAAGAAAAAATTCCATACCCCTTTATACCCACCTATTGTTTACCCTTAGCATTTATATATAAATACCCTTCTTTACCATCAATGCAAAAATATTACACTATTACTATTAACTATAGTCCATAAATTACATTAGTTGTATTTTCCCCATGAATCACCATATGCTTAACACCTTTCTATAGTGACGTACATTTTTTCTAGTTCATAGAAGAACATTCTTGTATTTGTACTATGAACAATAATCCTCATCCGCCACTGAATCACTGTTATACAGTCCCTAGATTATCCTCTAGCTTTCTTTCATTTGACGTTTACGTCCCTAGACTACCCCTTTCAGCCATAATCACATTTATAAATTGGCAGTGTTAGTTATACTCACTATAATGTGTTACCATCAACTCTATCCATTTCCACACATTTATAATCAACCTTAATAAAAATTCATACATTAAGCATCAGTTCCCTCTTCTCAACCCTCATTCTATCTCCTAGTAACCTATTCTTTAGAATTTAAGTCCATGTTACTCATTGTATTTAGTTCATATTAGTGAGACACAATATTTGTCCTTTTGTGTCTGGCTTATTTCACTCAACATAATGTCCTTAAGGCTCATTCCATGTTGTCATATGCATCCCAACTTCATTTCTTTTTATGGCTGAATAGTATTTCATTGTATACATAGGTACCATATTTCGTTGAGCCATTCATTGGTTGCTGGACACTTGGGTTGTTTCCATCTTTTAGCAATTGTAAATAATGCCTCTATGAACATTGGTACGCAAATTCCTAGTAGTGGGATTGCCAGATCATATGGAAGATCTATATTTGGCTTGCTGAGGAACTGCCAAACTGTCTTCTACAGAGGCTGTACCATTCTACATTCTCTGCATCTTCTCCAGCACTTGTAGTTTTCTGATTTTTTTTTTCTTTCAAAGATCCATTCATTTCATTTATTTATCCCTCCCCCCACCCCCGCCGCTGCCCGTGCCACCGTGTCCACTCGCTGCACGTCTTCCCCGTGTCTGTCTGCCTATCTCCCCCTCGCTGTGAGGTCTTGCTGCATGAGCCCACGGCGCCGCGCAAGCCGGCCTGCCCTCACAAGGAGGTTCCGGGAAGCGAACCCAGGGCCTCTCATATGGTAAATGGGTGCTCTATCCATTGCGCCACACCTGCTTCCTGCCGTGAGGTTGCTGCATCAGCCCACCGCACCGCTCAGGCCGGCGTGCCCTCACAAGGAGGCCCCGGGACGCGAACCCAGGCCTCCCACATGGCAAATGGGGGCTCCATCCACCGAGCCACACCCGCTTCCCTCTGATTTTTTAATAATGGCCATTCTGCGAGGTGTGAAATGATATCTCATTGTAGTTTTGATCTGCATTTCCCTAAAAGCTAGTGATGTTGGGCATCTTTTTATGTGCCTTTTGGCCGTTTGTATTTCCTCATTGGGAAAATGTCTACTCAGGTCTTTTGCCCATTTATTGATTGGGTTACTTGTCGTTTTATTGTTGAGTTGTATGATATTTATATAACTCAGAAATCAAATCCTTATCAGATATGTGGTTTCTAAATATTTTCTCCCATTGAGAAGGCTACCTGTTCACCTTCTTGACAAAGTCATTTCAAGCACAAAAGTTTAATTTTTGAGGACGTCCCATTGATTTATTGTTTAATTGTTCATGTTCTGTGTGTAAGATTTAAGAAACTACCACCTACCACAAAATATTGAAGATGTTCCCCTACATTTTATTCTAGTTTTATGGTTCTAGCTTTTATATTGAGGTCTTTGATCCATTCTGAGTTAATTTTTTGTATAAGGGGTGAGATAGGGATCCTCTTTCATTCTTTTGCTGTGGGTATCCAGTTCTCCCAGCACCATTTGTTGAATAGACTATTCTGGCCCAACTGGGTGGGTTTGACAGCCTTGTCAAAAATCACTTGGCCGTGGATGTGAGGGCCTATTTCTGAGTTCTCAGTTTGGTTCCATTAGTATATCTCTTTATGCCAGCACTATGCTGTTTTTTACCACTTTAGCTAAGTAATATGCTTTAAAGTCAGGAAGTGAGAGTCCTCTAACTTTGTTCTTTCTTTTAAAGACATTTTTGGCTATTCGGGGCCCCTTACCCTTCCAAATAAATTTGATAATTGGCTTTCCCATCTCTGTAAAAAAAAAAAAAAAAAAAAAAAGACTGTTGGAAGTTTTATTGGGATTGCATTTAATTTGTAAGTCAGTTTGGGTAGAATTGACATTTTAATGAAATTTAGTTTTCCAATTCATGAACATGGAATGTCCTTCCATTTATTTAGGTCTTCTTTGGTTTCTTTCAGCAACGTTTTCTGAAAACAGTTCCTTATGTCCTTGGTTAAATTTATTCCTAAATTTTCGATTCTTTTAGTCACGATATAAATGAAATTTTTTTTTCTGATTTCCTCCTCAGATTGCTCCTTAGCAGTGTACAGAAATCCTACTGATTTTTGCATATTAGCTTTGTATCCCACCACTTTGCTGAACTCATTTTTAGCTCCAGTAGCTTTGTTGTGGATTTTCTGGGATTTAGTAGGTATAGGATCATATCATCAGTGAATAGCAGAAGTTTTATTTCTTCTTTTCCTATTTGGGTGCCTTTTATGTCTTTTTCTTGCTTAATTGCTCTAGCTAGAACTTCTACAACAATATTGAATAACAGTGGTGACAGTGGGCATCCTTGTCTTGTGCCCGATCTCAGCGGGAAAGCTTTCAGTCTTTCAACGTTGAGTGCAATGTTAGCTGTGGTTTTCCTACATGCACTTTACTATGGCGTGAAAGCTTTCTTCTTTTCCTATCTTTTGGAATTTTTTTTTAATCAGGAAAGGATGCTGTGTTTTGTCAAGTGCCTTTTCTGCATCAATCGAGATGATCATGTGATTTTTCTTCTTTAATTTATTAATGTGGTTTATTATAATAATTCATTTTCTTGTGTTGAACCACCGTGACATACCTGGGATAAAACCCACTTGATTGTGGTGTATAATTCTTTTAATGTGCTTTTGGATTCAGTTTGCTAGTATTTTGTGGAGGATTTTTTTTTTTTTTAAAGATATTTAGTTTACATAAATGTTACTTAAAAAATATAGGAGATTCCCATATGCCCTGCTCCCCACACTACCCACACTTACCCACATTAACAACATCCTTCATTAGTGTGTATAGCAGTTTGGCAGTTTGATGTAGTTATGAATTCCAAAAAATGATATTGGATTATGCTTGTAAACTGGTCTGCTAATCTGGGCATAATTAAGTTATGATTAGGGCATTGACTGGGCCACATCAGTAGGGCGTTGAGCCCCACCCCTTGGTGGGTAGGGTCTCAAAGACAAAAGACATTGTAAAGATCAGAGTTGGAGTAGTGTTTGAGTTGGAGTTCTCATGCTGGAGTTTTGATGCTGGAGCCCAGGGAGGCGAGCAGACGGAGGAGCTTCGTTGGAGGAAGGAGAGAAGGCCCTGGGATAGAGATGAGCCATTTGCTTGATAGTCTACAGCTGGCCTTGTGGAGAGAGAGGTAAAGCCTAGGGAGCCTCATAGTCTACAGCTGACCTTGTGGAGGAAACAGAGGACCTAAGCCCGGAGAGAAATGGAGCCCTGGGAAGAGAGGAACCGAAGAAGCCTGAACCCTCGCAGACATCTGCAGCCATCTCGCTCTAACACGTGGCAATAGACTTTGGTGAGGGAAGTAACTTATGCTTTATGGCCTGGTAACTGTGGACTTCTACCCCAAATAAATACCCTTTATAAAAACCAACCAATTTCTGGTATTTTGCATCAGCACCCCTTTGGCTGACTAATACAGTGTGGTACATTCATTGCAATTGTTCCTTGGTATTGTGGTTGTCCATCCTCACCTCCTTGTTAGTTGTCCTGGATGAGTCCAATGAACTGGAGAGTATGTTGCAACTCCATTGAGGCTGCTCAGGGCCCAGCTGGCACATGGACAGTCCAAAGATTCAAGTCTCTTGGATGTACACCTACCAACTCCAACACCAACTATAGGTTCAAATAGAAGGGACTGAAGAGCCATGTGTAGGGGAACCACAACTGAGTCCAATTCTGTCACACTGGATAGCACAAACCCCAAAGTTGAGCCCACTGGCAAGGCACCAAACTCATGAGCTATCTACCCTGACCATAGTGCCGGGTGTCTCCAGAGCCCTCAGGAGCCCCTCTATTTGGGGTAGTGTCTAATTAGGCAATCAATGAGACCTTGCTGAGACATGCATAAGCGTAACCTCTGGAATGACCTCCCGACTCACTTAGAAGTCTCTTAGCCATATAAACTCATTTGTCTTTACCTTTTTCCCCTTTTGGCCAAGGTCTTTTTCCAGTTGCATTGCTAGTTGGTGCTTGGTAGTAATCCGTCGGTGCCAGGGAGACTCATCCCTGGGAGTCATGTCCCATGCTGGGGGGAAGTTATTGCATTTATATGCTGAGTTTGGCTTAGAGAGAGCCCACATTTGAGCAACAAGGAGGCTCTCAGGAGGTAATGCTTAGGCACCCTATAATACTATGCTAAGTTTCAATTTCAAGAGTAAAGGTTCATAAGCACAGTCATCAATACCAAGGGCCCATCAATGGACCATCCTCCTTCACTAGTCATTGCCTCTGTACTTGGGGGATTCTTGCTGTTTCATCAGGGAATGTGGCAGAGATCCCCAGGATGGGAATTCAATATTCTTTTGGTTATTGTGTGACTCTCCACCCAGTGTGACAATGCCCCATGAACATTTTGAACACATATATATGCCTTATATATATGCCCAGGTGAACTTCCTCCCATGTATCCCCTTCACTGACACCCCACACAAATGGTCATCCCCTGCCACAGCTGTAACCCTTCTGTGATCCAAAACGTCTTCAAAAATGAAGCCAATAAAACACCCAAATACAATTAATAAGAAAATGAAATAATAATGATAGTTTTAAAAATAGGAAATAAAATACAAAAAATAAAATAAAATTTGGCATAATAAAAAATAATGAAAAAATACAATTTTTTTTTTTTACATTTTGCCTTTCATCACTGTAAGATCTGTTGCCCTGTATGTACAGTGACATTTTCTTCCATTTATTCCCCCAATGTCTTACTTTTTACATTTTGTCTTCAAAGAAGTTTAGGTCACAGCAAAGTCACAGACAGAATATAGGGGACTCCCATATGCCCAACATCCTCCCCTCTTTCCTCCTTCCCCTATTAATAACATTTTATATGTGGATGGTACATTTGTTACAACTGATGTACAAATATTGAAACATATACCAATCATGGTCAGTAGTTTACATTATGGTTTACATTTTGGACCATACACTTTTATAAATAAAAAAAAAATATTTATTTATTTATTTATTTACCCC
>JAQZBX010034126.1:0-25516 GCA_029593785.1 Cabassous unicinctus
CAGTTAGCTCTTCAGAAAACTAACCAGCCACTTTCTCTCGGGCAGGTTTGACTGTCCTGGAGCAGCAGTAATCAACAGTCTGTGTGAACAGATGCCCCCTCCCTTCTCCTGGTCAGGTTGAGTTCCCTTTTGAAATTCAGTGGGACCCTGGTGACTGTATGCACTGCACTGAAATGATTCTCAACCCTCTTCTAGACCAACCACTCCTCCCAGGGCCCCTAAATAGGCTCTTGGAAACTTATTAAGCGCTTCCTACTGCCTGATTCTATTAGGGGAGTGGACATTTTGATAATTTTCAGCACGGAACTAGTCACTTGCCTCTATCCCAGGGCGGTTAGGTAAATCAGACTTCTTCATCAGATTTGCCTCTCCCCTCTGTCTGGTGCCACCTCAAGCTGGCTGGTATGCTCCCCAAAGCTCAAAAGAGGTTCAGGCAACCAAACCCACAGAAAGGAATCCCCTCTCCACCCTTTGCCTGAACCCTCCCACTCTCAAAGAATGCTCCCTATGGCTGAGTGGCTGGCTGGAGTCAGGGCTCACCCTGGCCTTTGCCCTGAGGGTGGGGCTTAGCAGCCCATGGCTCCAGCCATGGGGCTAAAATCTCACAGTTTTGTCTTGAGCAATCTATCTTCCTGTCCAGCTCCCTCCAGGTTGATGGCCCAAAGGCTTCTGCTCCATGGGCTCCCAGAACAGCTCACTCGGGCAAGATCTTGTCTCCACTAAGCCGTCTTTTGCGAGAGAGATGGTGAGTGCCCACTTAAACTGATGTCGTCTTGCCCCCTTAGCCTTATTTATATTTTTACTTCAGTTTTCATTAATTGGAAGTTTGCCTTTGTTGCTTTTCTTAATCACTAAATTAAACAACCACAGCGACAACAATAATAACAAGAAGATACCTCAAGTCCAGGGGAGGAGACTTTGTTTTCTTTGTTTCGAGCAGGTTCAACATGCTTCCAATTTTCTGAAATATATTCATAGTGCACTGTTGGTTTATGATCATGGCTTCTCAAGTTTACATTGGATCCATATTTAATTACCAGTATCTTGTCAGAAAGTCATATATTTTTAAAAGATAAAAGCAAAAGATTTAGGCTTCTTTTAGGAAATTTGTAAGAATAGGAAAATTAAAACACATCAGTTACCAAAGTCACTTTTAAAAGTGACTTTGAAGTATAATACCTCCTTATCATAAGCATTCTTTGAGAGTCAAATATTCCCCTTCTCCACAGTGACTTAACAATGAATTACATGAAAAGTTTATTAAGATCAAGAACAATCATATTAAGATAAATATAACGGAAATGTACCAAATAATGGTGACTGCAGAAATTAGATCTAAAATGGAACTAATATTTTATTTTTTGTCTTGGGATACATGTACCTATTTTGAGAAGATTTGAAAGCATCCTTCTATCAAATATGCAGGATTTGGTTAAGGTAAATTAGCTTCAACATTATCCATGCATTTTCCCTTTGATTCCCAAAGAGTTTATTTGTTACTTAGAAGCATTTCCACAAGGGTAGATTTGTGAAAGTTTGGAAAAGAATTCATTTTCTAAATGGCCATGGTAAATTGTTAAATAGCCCCCATCATCTAGCTTATTTTCATTATGCTAATATATACTGATATTGCCTAATTCTTTGCTGTCTGATCAATGATAATTATGCTTCACTCAAACTATACAGAGTTTTCTAAATCCATTAGGTTTCCAGATCTGTTAGCCAAAAAGTATTGTTCTCACTCATACTTATTGAAAAATGCCTTCATTCATATATAATAAATTTTACTTGCATAAAACCCCCATTTATTTTTTTGGGGAAAATGTACCTGTTTTCAACCAGGCAGCAGCTACAGAAATAGCCATTTTACTGCCCTATCAGTGAACTCTGTACATTTTGGCTGTTGCTGAAGTCATGGGCATACCGTTAGGCAGCTGCATACTTGAGAGTCAAGCTTCTGAAGGTCTAGCAAAAGGAAAGCACAGCAAAATGTACTTTGTTCATTTATTCTTTTTTAAAAAATAGTTAAACAATTTTTTTTACCATAATCAAGCAGTGATTAACATTCACATCTATTATGTCACATCATAGAAATAAAATACAAAATTGCTACAGTACAATATATAGTCTCTGCATGATCCAAAATATTTGGTGGTCCCAAAAAACTCTTTAAAATTCAGCAGCTTATCAAAAATTAAATTTATATTCTATTTAAAATGAAGAGCTGTTGGCAGAGTTAGACTTCAAGAAATATCAATTTAGTACAGTTTGAGAAGTTCCAGGAGGATATTTTTGAAGGACACATTCTAACACAATGTGACAGGTACAGAAAATATCAGATTTAAAGCCTTTAAGAGTAACTCATACAACCTAAGTTGTCAGCAGAAATCTTGTAATTTATAACTAAGGCTAAAATTACCAAGTTATTGCACCCAAAGTTAACATGAATATTAAGTGTAAAACTTTTTTTATATTATGAAGTAAAGTCATTTACAATGTTTAAACATCTCTTTTTACAAGATGATAACCTATTAATTATACAGTACTGTCTAATTATTATCTCCATAAAATCTTAATTTGGTTATATATTGACCAAGAAAAAACAAGGAAGTAATATGGGGAAAGCATAGCTGAACTCCCTTATGAGACTGTTATTAGGAGAGAACCATCATTGCCTTATGGGCTAATCATGTGATATTAGGCTTTTGGGATGATTGTCCTGTGAAACAGCTAATTCTGCACAATACCGAGCCATAGCATAAGGGGATTTTGTGGTAGCTGAACAAAAATTGTAATAAAAGGGAATCTACTGGTTTTCTAATTTGTGATATACTGCTTGGCTAAGTTTTAAAATATACAAAGGGTAAAAAAATCATTTTAACTTCCCTCAATATCATGCATAAATTCAACTGTTAAGCATCTTTATTAAAAAAACACACACAACACCATACATTCTGGGATACAAACCATAATAAACAGTTGCTGTAGTTTATATGTATGTCTTAAAATTAATATGAATAATAAGCAGGCATAAAGATAAAGAATCTTCTACATATAAGTCATACCAACAGAGTAAAAATCTATATCAGACTGAAAATATTAGTCACAAGTCACCATGAAAAGTATACAGGTGAATGAAACATACATTAAATTTAATTTTTAAGAGGCATTAGAGGGGAGCAGATGTGGCTCAAGTAGAATGGTGCCCACCTCCCACATGGGATGTCCTGGGTTCGCTTCCCGGTGCCTTCTAAAGAAGAAAAGCAAGACAACTTTTCACAGACAGCTGATGTGATGGGCTGGCATGGTGAGCTGACACAATGAGATGATGCAATGAGGAGACACAATGAGAGGCACAACAAGCAGGGAGCAGAAGGGTGCTCAAGAAATTGGGCACCTCCCTCCCACATGGGAGGTCCCGGGTTCATTTCCCGGTGCCTCCTAAAAGAAGATGAACAGACATAGAGAGCACTCAATGAACAGACAGAGAGCAGACAAGGAGGGGGGAGAAATAAATAAATAAATCTTAAAAAGAGGCATTAGAAGTTATCTCCGTATTTAATAGAATATGAAATGTACTAAGGTGGTTTACAATATTGCATTATATTACTAGATAATATTGTTAAAAAAAAACACTGCTCTTTACTGATCTCTTTTTTTTTTATCTAGACCACACCAGGCACTTAAAAATCTAAAGAACACAGTTTTCATAAATATTTCAATACCTACACTTGAAAAACAGTTCTAGTAGGAAATTAGTGTCCCTCCCCTGTGTTATTTGCAAAAAAGAAAAACAACACAAAACAAAACACAATGAGCAAAGTTGTGCGCATGTTTTAAAGTACTACCAAAGGAAGGACTTAAATTGCATTTTTGCATGATACTCTCTTCTCCTGGAAAGAATGAATTTTTGCACCATCATCTGTTAATACATTCAATATTAACATTTATCCTTATTGGTCATTTTTTATTATGGAATTTCCCCCCAAATATATGCAAAAGTGGAGAGAATAGTAAATGAAACCCATGTGTGTATAAGTATTCTAGGTTGGCTGATTTTGTTTCATCTATTGCTTCCCCCCAGATAATTTGGATACAAATGTAAAACTGCATATTATTTCATCTGTAAATATTCAACATATCTCTAAAAGGCAAGGTTTCTTTAAACAAAAATATAATCACAATATGATTATGACAACTAAAAATGAATAATTCCTCCATTGGATTAATTTTCAAATAATTAATTTCTTATGTCTTATAATGATCTTATCTAGGTTTTAGATGCTTGAGCTGCTTTGCTGCAGAAAAAAAGCAACACCTCCAACAATAATAGCAGCCAATATTAAATTAATAAATGTTGAAAATGGCACTATGAGTCAGGTCCTATGCTATGTCTTTATTTTGATCAAAATTTTCATCTTCTGAACAACACTTTGAAGTAGGTATTATTATTATCCTCATTTTTTAGATCGAGACCTACATGAATGAAATTTTCCAATGTCATGGCTAAAATGGCAGGACTGGGGTTCAAAATTCTAGTCATATTCTTCCACAACCTAAACTCTTCTCACCCACCCCCATATATTGTAATCTGTTTGAGGCTAAATATTTAAAATGGCAGAAATATATAAGAAATGGACTTATACCTATATAAATATACTACTTTTTCCAAACATTCCTCATGTTTTTGAGTATGCAAAATTCTTTTGTTTCCCTCCCTCCCTCCCTCCCTCCCTCCCTTCCTTTCTTCCTTCCTTTTATCATAAGTACACTCAAATTTTACTCATCAATTCAGGAATGACTTTTAATTTAATAAATTTTCTATGAGCTTCATTTTATTTTCTGCAAAATATTTTGAACACACCCTGGCACATAATTGTGAAGATAAATTTTTTTTTTTTTTCTCCATCTAGCAAAAAGTATTTCAGAAAGCAAGAAACTTAGAGATTTATTTTTAAAATATACTTTAATATTTAATCTTATATTTTAAATTTTAAAATGCCTTCATAATTGAGGTTGACTTCTATGTGAATATAAAATGAAAAATTTATCAGTGTCTAAAGAAGCTAAAGACACATCAGGAAAGACTCTAAAATCAATGATTCGACAGATATGCATTCTATGCTGGCTGAAGCAAAGGAAACTCCTTTAAAACTGTGTTTAAACCAAGCTGTGAAAGAACTTTGTTTACAGGTTTATCTGTGATTGTGAGGGCTCCTAGAAAGTTGCTTTCAACTATGTGTTTTCACCTAGTGTTCCCCATTGTCCGTAAGTATCAAAGTAAGTATTGACCAAATGGCTTACCTTTCTGAAGTTGTTCCTATGTGTGGATTCCTTATTTCAGTTATTAAGGTTGTCTGCTATGGGGAAGACATTCTGCCAAGCTTTGCAAGGAATATAAGGAAGAATAAAGCCCTGGATTCTCAAGTGGAAAGATTGACAAAAAATACTATCAAGGAGAGTGAGTATTATAAGAGATATATTTATAAATTCCTGTGTGTGTTCAAAAGAAGCGAAACTATAGCCACAACCTGTGGAAAACCAGGGCAGGTTTGTGGACAGGATTTATACATTAATTTTTTGTGTGTAAGGCCTTTAGTCCTCCAGCTAAGTTGAAAGACTTGGAGGCATTTTAAATCTCTCTCTGTGTGTTAACCTTCACTTGCAATAAGATATCACTGCCCCAGATTCAGGCCCATTTTTGCTCCATTCACAGTCAGCACAATGAATCAGAACCTTAACTCATTTCTAGTTTAAATTTTTTCTTTGTTAAATCTAACAAAGCTAAAAGACTGATCTTTCTAAAGAGCAACTTTATATGTGTTATTAGAATTAAGATTTATGGGAAACACGGATGAAAGGATAAAAACAATGAAAAAACAAGTACTTCAAAAATCAAGATTTCTTATTGTCGATGTCAGTGGTTTTAAAACATCCACATGCATCAGAATCCTCTAGAGGACTGTTAAAACAAAAATTGCTGGGTCCTACCCCCAGATTTCTCAATTCAGGAGGACCCTGAGAGTTTGCATTTCTAAGGACTTCACAGATGCTTCTACTGCTGAGCTCTAGACCACACATTGAGAACCACTGGTCTACAGCACTGTTAATAGCATGGTAGGTAGAAAGAGCACTAGAGCAATGACAAATGCTGGGGCCACTTTCAGATGTTCTATTTGCTGAAACTATGAGCTTATGGAAGTTGCTTCATCTTTTGGGATTTCATGTTTTCATCTGTTATGTGTTAGATCTAGTTATGTGCTGGAACTGGCTGGAACTGGCTCTCAAGAGCCAATTATGTCAATCTCTTTCCAAGTCTGGATTCAGTGACATCTCATTGCAGCTTGGTATTGGCTATGGTGCGAGTATTTACATCACAAAAATGGACAAACACTACAAATCAGAGGGGATTTTTGTTTTGCTTTTTGTTTTTATTTTCATTTTGGAAATAGATTGATGTTAAGTTGCTTACAACTTTGAATGCTATAATTTTGAAAACTCTCACTCACTTTTGAATCAAAATTGTTTTTGCTTAGAAGTGGATTGATTTTTCTCTGTCTTTATTATTAAAGCTATTCTGAATGTAAGACTTTGAGAAGCCCATTGAATGGGAGAAAAGACATTACTGAGCATGTTTTAGTTTAAATTACATCTGACTTAATGGAAACTTCTATGTCATGATGCACAAATGAAGAAAATAAAAGGGGGAAAGTGTGAAGTAAATGTGCACTATAACTTTTTCTTGGTTTTCTTCTTGCCAAATATGCTAGAATTGCTTTTTAAGTATAAACCCTAGGCTTCTCTTCAAACTCTATACTTTCTGCAAAGAAATTTCATTGATGGCTAGCGCATTCATTAACCTATTTCATTTGAAAATGACTCCCAAATATATATTTCCTATTTAAAAACTATGTTGAACTGCAGGCCCACAAAACCCACAACTTGCTTGATATTTCCATTTGTAATGTATAAAATTAACTCGAGTTTAGTATGTACAAGAAAAACCATTCATGATCTTCTCCCTACACCTGGTCCTCTTTCTCAAGATTTTTACCTCATCATTGCATTCTATATTTAAAACACTCCTTGGAATCCTTTCACTTTTTTTCATTTGAACTGCCATCTCTCTAATCCAAGTTTCTATGTCTTTTACCTGGACTAGTTTGATAGTACCCTCCACACCTCATACATTCTCTTCACTAAGATGATCATTAGAAATGCTAGTCTGATAAAACTCCACCTCTAATTAAAATCCCTCATTGACTTCCTCTGCTTTAAGAGTAATGGTCAAAAGCCTCTCAACAAGCCAATATTACCTGGCCAACAGGCATGGAATGACTCCTGCCTACTTCAGCAGGCACATAACAAACTAAGCTTTCCCTTGATCTCTGTGTTACAATCTTGCTGTTTTTCTCTTAATAACTAGTCCCTGAAAGCTCAGGGCTTTTGCACATACAGTTTCTTCCATCTTACTTCACTTTACTACCTCATCTTCACTTCTAATTAGGATCTCAATTCAAATGTCACTTTATTGGGAAACATATCTCTCCCAAGGATGACGGGCAGACCCCTTTCCCAAAGCACTCACCATTTTTTTTCAGGAGGTACCGGGGAACGAACCCGGGACCTCACTCATGGGAAACAGGTGCTCAACCACTTCAGCTACATCTGCTCCTGTGTTTTTATTTCTTATGACATTTGTCAGAGTTATAATTTCATAAGCATTTTTCTTTCATTTGATTAATGTCTGCTTTTTTCTCGATAGGTTATATGCTTCATAATAGTCTGTTTATGCTCACAATTAATAGCATCAATACTTAACAGAGCATGTGCCACCCAGTAAAAACTTAATACATGTTTACCAATGGTTGAATAAAGGTGTTGTAATGTAGAATAATCAGATCATATGTCTTCCTCTTTCTTTCTCTCTCTCTCTCTTTCCTTGCTTCCTTCCTTCCTCCCTTCTTCCCTTCCTTCCTCCCTCCCTCCCTCCCTTCTCCCCTCCCTTCCTTCCCTCCCTCTTTCCTCCTTCCTTCCTCCCTCCCTCCCTTCCTTCCTTCCTTCCTCCCTCCCTCCCTCCCTTCTTTCTTTCCATCTTTTTGCTTTTTGTAGTTCCCTCCCCTAATAGAGCAGCAAGAGAAATTTATTCCTATAATCTGCAAGTCATTCTAAGAACCTATCTACAAGGTTGTAATGAAGTGATTCTTGACCCTACTGAGTATTAGGATCACTTGGGGAGCTTCTAATAAATACCCATGCCTAGGCCCACCACAGACCAATTAAATCAGCATTTCTGGAGGTGGGGCTCAGGCAGCAATTTTTAAAAGCTCCCAAGGTGATTCTAATGTGCAGCCAGGGTTGTGAAACATACTCTAATGGATGAAATCTGAATATCCATCTGTTCATGAACCATACAAGCCATTACCCTTGGCCTAGAAAATTTCTAATTATACAGCCCTTATATTCATTCATTTGTTCAATCATTCATTCATATATTCATCATAAAATTTTAATAATTTAAAATCATATATCATTAAATCTTATATTGTTACACTAATATTAAATTGTCTATTTACTACTAGAAGCAAAACTTTCTTCTTGGAATTGTGAAAAACTGTAAAATGTGACCAGATACTTTCCAGATTCTGATTTGAACTCCTTTCACACTTTGCTGATATCATGGGTTTAATTATAAATTTGAGTCTAGAATCTTTTTTTTCTTACCCTCTCATGGTACATTTTACTTTATATGTGATGGCCTTTCACACTGATTGTGCAGAGGTGATAATACATAGTTTATGCCAGAAAACCCATGAACCTCTTCTGTAAAATAGGTACATACACCCAAAAATATTTCCCCTAAATCGGGTAACACTGAAATGTAGTCTTTCTCATTGCTATAACATCAAGGGGGCAGTGGTTAGAGATGTTACAAAAAGAGAAGCTGAAGAGCTGTTGCGGGTGGGCAGGAAGAGTAAAAATATTTAAAAAGGGACATGGTGAAATCAGGAAGCTTTTTCCTCAAAGGGCAGTTGCTGCTGGAGCAACTGAGTCATCCTCTCAGAATTGTCTCCTAGATACAGTGAACAGGAAGTGAAAGTTCAGCATTGCTTACTGTCAATTACCATCCACATAAACAGACACAGGAAGATCAAGTCATGTTACTTAGCCTTATTGCCCTTGCATGTTTTGATAAATATGTTAGCTGTTTACTCAATATAAATATTAAACTACATACCCGCAAGGCCAAGTTTTACAGTTTTCCTTTTGAATTCCTCTTTTTTTTTTTTAAAAAAGCACTCTCTATTCCCACACATTTTCTTTTTGAATTCACCAATATCATAGCCCCTTGCTTGTCCTCATGGTCTTCTTATGGGAGGGGGAAGTCTCATCACCCAGGCCTCTCATAAAGGTAAACTTGGTGCCAGTGAGTAATCCCCTTGGGTCACTAATGGATATTCACACATCTGAGAATGCTGTTAAGAAGCTTCTGAAGTGGAATGCGATTCCAGCTGTAGCAATTACATACTGCTCATATTTCCTCATTTAGACTCAAGGGAGTTCAACAACTGCCTATTAGCAAGCTGCTGATGGAAGGAAGTGCTGTAAATCTCTCAAGCAATGATAAAGGCGATGCTCCTGGAAGAAGTAGGAAAGAGTGAATTGCAACTGAAAAACAGAACCATGAACCTTGGCCTTTTAAAAGAACGACATCCACAGAAAGTTAATGAAGAACACAAGAGGATAAACTAAAGTGTAAACATTTCTTATATCTCTTTTCAGTTATCATTTTGGTTGCAAGCAGTATGCAAGAGGAAATTAAACATCAAGAATCCAAATTAGTCTGTAAGATACCTCTAATTGTCAAACAAATACCATATCATTTTGAATTTTTTAGAACATTTGGTTTACATATAATTTGGTCACTCCTGTTAAGACAGAGAGACAAAGAGTGTCATTAAAGTCAATTTAGCACTTTAAAAATAGCTGCCTAAAGAGGAGTTGAATTTAATTGTTATAGAAAGAAGAAAATACAGAGATATCACACATAGAGAGGCTACTAAATGCCCTATGTTGTATATTAAGCTTCATAACAGTTTAAGATGTTTTTTGCCATGCCCACTTGACAGATATGGAAACTGAGGTTTAGAGAAGTTAACTACTTCAATGTAAACCCACAACCACAAAATGGCAAAATAAAGATTTGTGACCCAGTTCTGCCTGACTCTAAAGTCCATGTGTTTTATATTCTGTTTCCTACTGTGAAACTACTTGGCTCTAATTATGTAGGGGGAAGGGAAAGTTAAAGCACCAAAAGTAGAAGCATGGAATCACACATGCTTTAACTAAATTTGTTGAGTTTCTAAATGACAATATGGTGAATAGACAGCTCATCATTCCCCACTGTTTAAACATAAACTGATTGAAATTTTGGAATGTGACCCAAGTTACCTAAGCTTACCCCCAAGTAAATGAAATGATTACATTGATTAAAGACTAGTAGGAAATCTATCCCAAGTGGGACAAAGGAAGGGAAGCTTGTCTTAGACTGAAGGAAAGGGAGAATCTAAGAATGATGAAGGATATTACCTTGCTTAATTTATATTTTCCAATGATTTTACATGTATTATCTTGTTTTATACTTACCATCTTTCTGAGGAGTAAGATCCACTCCCTGTAGAAGACATTGGGCACTTTAAAATATGAAAAAACAAAAATTACCATATATTATGAAACAGTTGAGCCCTATTGTCCTTTTATTTGACCTAAAATGACCATTGAAGTATGAGTATTTTGCCTTTGTAGATTGCTAATATCTCATAGTACCAACAGTAAGTCTGTTGAAAAGATACTTATGTTCCTAATTGCCATATGTACCCAGAGATAAAATAATATCAGATAAGGTAGGATCATCCTAACTATAGCTATTCAATAGCCCCAAACCATTTTGAAATGGAAACAAAAATTGTATATATAATATTATGATTAAGTTTGCAAGGCACTCTAATCTGTACAATTTAATCATTTTTGCAGTCTAAATAGTTAGATAGTTTGACTTTATACTACACTGACAGTAGGTGAAAAGCTTAAGCAGTTAAGTTCATACTTTACCAAAAAAATAGGAAGTGTCAATAAAGGTCACATTCTCAATGTGTGGAAGAATCTACCTGCTAAAAAAATAATTTTTTTCTTCCTCAAAATACGTTTTTGGTGCTGCATTGTAAATTGCTCCACAGCATTTTAAAAAAAATAAATACATATATTTCTCAATTAAATGTACTGGATACATATAAATTTTTTTTGGAATCAAACAATATGCTACACAACAGGACAAATACTATATGACTGTGCTTTTATGAACTAAATATATTGTGTAAACTCATGGAGATAATAACTAGAATATAGGTCACCAGAAAATAGAGTGAGGTTAGAGAATGGAAATTGAGGGTTAATCAGTGCAGAATTAGTAAAAATGTTAAGTGTTAATCTTTGGAAATGAATAGAAAAGCACATCATAGTGTTTGTAACTAGCAGTGTTATTACATGGGTATGACAGTGGTTGAAAGGAAAGGTACAAGGTCAGGTACATTACTAGAAGGAAAGCTAAAAAATGTAACATGGTACTGTATAGAAAAGTGAAACTTCGTGTGAAATATGAATATGGGTAATATTGCATAAATAAGACTGTTTTTCTTAGAAACTGAACAAATGTATGTTAATGTTACAAGATGTTAATATCAGGTAAAAACACAATCAAAGCAAACAATGGACAGTATGTGTCCTTTTGTGTCTGGCTTGCTTTGTTCAACATAATGTCCTCCAGGTTCATCCATGTTGTCATATGCTTTACAACTTTGTTTCTTCTTACAGCTATATAATATTCCATCATGTGAATAGACCACAGTTTGTTTATACATTCGTCAGTTGATGGACACTTGGGTTGTTTCCAGCTTTTGGCAATCGTGAGTAATGTTGCTATGAACATCGGTGTACAGATGTCTGTTCCTGTCACTGCTCTCAGCTCTTCTGGTTATATACCCAGTAGTCTTGCTGGGTCATGTGGCAAATCTATATTCAACTTCTTTAGGAACTGCCAAACAGTCCTCCACAGCAGCTGTACCATTCTGCATTCCCACCAACAGTGAGTAAGTCATCCTGTCTCTCCACATCCTCTCCAACACTTACTTGCAGTTCTCTGTCCTTTTAATAGTGGCCATTCTGATAGGTGTGAAATGATATCCCATTGTAGTTTTGATTTGCATTTCCTTAATCATTAGTGATATTGAGCATTTCTTCATGTGTTTTTTGCCATTTGTATTTCTTCTTTGGACAAATGTCTATTCAAGTCTTTTGCCCATTTTTCAATTGGGTCGTTTGTCTTTTTATTGTTGAGTTGTAACATCTCTTTATATATCCCGGATATTAAACCATTATCAGATATGTGATTTCCAAATATTTTTTCCCATTGAGTTGGGTGCCTTTTCACCCTTTTGACAAAGTCCTGTGAGGTGTAGAAATGTTTAATTTTGAGGAGGTCCCATTTATCTATTTTTTCTTTTGTTGCATGTGCTTTGGGTGTAAGGTCCAAGAAACCACCACCTACTGCAATCTACAGCATTTTTTGATCAAAAATTTTCAGTAGGATAGCTTTAAATAGAATTAGTGGCTGATCTTTTCTACTACCAGCAAACCATTAAGATTATTCAAGGAAAATTCCATGAACCGTATTCTACAATAGTAAGTCTTATTTACTTCATAAAACCCATGAAGAAGGTTTAACTCCCAAAATAGAGTCTAAATTCTATATATTAGATATACACAATTTTGTTTATTAAAAATACTAAATGATCTTTTATCTGAAAGAATTCTTTATTAATTAGATATAAACTACAGTTAAGATAGATTATAATGGGTGTTTTAGTTTCCCAGCTGCCAAAGCAAATACCAATCAATGGGTTGGTTTAAACACAGGGAATTTATAGGCTCATGGTTTTGAGGCTAGAAGTCCAAAATCAAGGTGTCATTGAAGCCACGCTTTCTCCGAGAAGACTGTGGAGCTCTGGGGCTGGCTGTCATTGTCCTTAGTCCTTGGCACCTCTGTCCCATGACGAGGCATGTGGCGCCTCTCTTGGCTTCTCCTTTCCATTGACTTCCAGTTCCTGGCTGTTCCCTTGGCTTTCTTTCTCTGTCTGAATTTCATATTCTTGAAAGGACTTCAGTGATAAGATTAAGACCAATCTTCATTCAATTGGGCCACACCTAACTGAAGTAATTGCAACAAAAGATATGTATATCTAGTACATTTAATTGAGAAATGTATGTTTTTATTCAACTGTTTTCTTTTTAGTTTTTAATTGTTTATATTTTCATTTATTAAATGTACAAAATAAATTTGAAAAAAAAAAAACACAAAAAAACAAAACCAATGGGATAATACTCACAGGAATAGATTAAGATTAAAAGCATGTTTTTCTGATGTCCATAGCTCCAAGATACTACAGTATGTTTCCCAAGACCAACTACTCAAATATTTATGAAATCATCACAAAATATTAAATTATAGCTAGTAAATTTCAATGGTGTATGCCAGATATATACACATATATATGACAGTTTTCTTAACATGAGTTATTCAATGTATAGCTCATATGATATTAATTGAAATGTTTAATAACATTATCAATGACCACATCAGATATTAGATGATAACAGTAGTAAAGAATGCAGACTCTGGAACCAGACATCCTGGGTCCCTTCTACCTTGTCCTTAACCTCTCATGCTTCAGTTTATTCATCTATAAAATCCATTTTATCAATAGTGCCAACCTCATTGTTACAAGGAGGAAATGAAATAAAGTGCTTAGGATAGTGCCTGGTATATAATAAAAGAATGTACAAATGCTAGCTTTTTTTTCTCCCTTCTGTCCCTCTGCCTTTTTTATAAATGTATTTCCCCTGGCCGGGCCATGATTTTGTTTTGCTTTGTTTCTGAGAGATTACTTTTCTTTAGGTGTAAGTGTAGAAATATTATAGTAACTTTACTAGAATTCAAGATCTTTTTAATATATTTTAATAACTTTTATTTAGAATTTAGTAGTAAAATGAGAAAAAACAGAACTTATGAA
Source organism: Cabassous unicinctus (assembly GCA_029593785.1). Taxonomy (NCBI): domain Eukaryota; kingdom Metazoa; phylum Chordata; class Mammalia; order Cingulata; family Chlamyphoridae; genus Cabassous; species Cabassous unicinctus. The sequence goes on from JAQZBX010034126.1 coordinate 14,127, forward strand.
TGTATGATTAAGTTTGTAAACACCTTAAGCCAATAAAAGTCAAATAAACCACCACAAGCTATGATTAGTGATATGAAACGGGAGTGAAGAATCAATGGTAGAACTAACTGAGTGCCTCCCAGGAGTTCACAGGTGAGCCAAGGACACTTACTGGGAAGAAACAAAGCATGCCTCATTAAAAAAAAAAAAAAGTTTTCATTAAGTAAAAGTAAACATTATTACAAAGAGTTTGAAAATTAAAACATACACTAACAATAATCCAATAATCCTACCAATTTTACGAACTTGATATTGCCTGTTTAAATTTATCATCCATAAAAGCACACAGAGCTGTAATGTTTTCACACATACAATTTGTATCTTGCTTTTTTTGTTGATTGCTTTTGTTAAAAATATTTTGTCAAGTTTCAATAAAGTCTTTGTAATTACATTTTAATGGCTATTACAGTGGAATATTCTCTTATTATTGGACATATATGCTGGTTTTACTATTTTACAATAATAAATTTGCTCCAATAAAATAGGTCTGTACTTAAAGAGTTTTCTTTTGAATTTTTTCTTTGGATCAATTATAATATGTGATATTATTAGGTACAGAGTCTGGTTTTTTCCTGACCTAACTTTTCTTTCACAACTGAAATAATATTAATGTATGCTATAATTTTAAAAAAGTACATGATCTGTATGAAAAATTCAAGGCAATTCAACAATCTGTAATTTTTAAAAATAAAATTCTAATTTCCTATCCCACGGTAATCATTCTAATAATTTAATGTTGTGCTTCCAGATTTTGTTTTAATAATTTGGGATTATATTCTACCATGTAGCGTCTATAGACAGAAAATAGAACCCTGCTTTATTTTACTTAATGAATTGTGAACATGTACTCATGTCATTATCTCTAGCCATAATTTAACTTTTTTAACGACTATATAAATATTCTACTTCATGGTTGTGCCACACTTTTGTAATACAATACACCAATGATTGTTTCCAAATTGTTACTATTATGTACAATGAGTCATGCAGATACATGTTTTGTATGTGTCAAATTATTTCCCCTTAATAAATTCATAGAAATAAAGTTGCTGAGTAGAAGAAATTACTGTGTGCTTAGAATTTAAATATCTTTAGCCAAATTGCTCTTCATAAATATACTAACCTGTTTCAAGAGATTAGTTCCCTTCTCCCTAGGTGTTAGTCTTTCCAGTGGTTCTCAATTTGATTGGTTGCTTTAAATTGCAGTCATAGGATTATTAATGAAGTAAAACATCTTTTCATTTGTCAAATATATATGTTTTTAACTTTGTTCATGGTGACTTTTGCTGGGTAGTAACTTTTATTTCTTTACTTTTATGTAAACAATTCTCTCAGTCCTTTCTTTATGATGTCTGGCCTAGGTTTCTGTTTTTTCCAAACAAAAACCTTCCCCACATTGGGTGGTGAAAATAGTCTCCTAAATTTTTCTTTGATTTTTTTATGGCTTTATACTTTAAATTGAAATATTTAATCAACTTGGAATTTATGCACACCTGTGAGTGTGTATATGTATGATATGGAAAGAGGGAGAATAACTTTGTTTGAATAATTTTTTACTCATTTTCAATAAGAATTTTATTATACATGAAGTTGTTACCAGAGTTTCTTTTCTGTTCTGTCTACCTATGTATTTATTCATGTTCCTTTCTGTTTTTTATTATTTGATGGAAACCTCCTTTGTATTATACTTGTAAAAATTGTCCTGTTTCTTTGCATTTGCTTTGTTTAATTAACTTTAGTATAATATTAGTTAAGGGTCACAACCTTGAAGTAGAATTGTGATCACATAGAATTTTTATGGTTGATTTGGGAGGAAATTTATGTCTTTACTAGTTGGGTCTCCCCATCCATGAATAGTATATATCAAACTATTTATGCATTTTTTTTTTGTCTTTGTGGTGGAACTTTTCTTTCTTTAGGTCCTCCATATAGCAGTGTTTTAGTTCACTGTTTGAAAGCAATAAAACGACTCTAACAAACCATTTCAAATCAACTGAACCTTTATAGGGTATCTTATATAAACAAAAGAAAATAGTGGGTTCAGAAAGAACAGATGGCCAGAGTAGCTCTGGGATCTAGATAGCCACATGTAATGGCCATCTCTAGTTCCCCACTGTAAAACTGGCTGTTGCTATAAAAAGGGGGTGGAAGGATACTGGGCAGCTAAAGACAAAAAGGTGTCTTCTATTTTAGGCTTTTACTGTGAATAGACCCACAATATTAACTGATAGTGATTAGTTGTTTATTCCAGGTATTAAAGAATTTAACTATTTTTTTAAAATATCTTGCTTCAATGAAACTTTCTGTATCCTTTCAATAATTCAAACACCTTTCAAACTGTTTTCTTGAATTTTATAATCAATCATATTATATATAGGTAATGATTATTTTGTCTCTTCTATTCTAAAACTTATATTAGATCTTTTCTTGTCTTATTGCATTATAGAGTATAGTTTAGTATAGTGATGACTGTCACACTTTCCCTGTTCCTAAGTCTAACAGAAATGCCTCTAGTAGGTTCACCATTCAGTATGATTTTTGATTTGGGGCTCTAATATATACTTTTTATCAAGTTAAGGAAGACTTTCAATCACTAGACTAGGATTATTACTATTTTTAATAGGAATGTATATCAAATTTTATGAAACACCATTTTACATATATTGAGATGTAGTTTTCCTCCTTTATTTACAAAAATAATTACAGTATCAGATGATATTACCAGATTTGTTTTTGCTGAATCATAAATATACTCTTTTTAAAAAAATAATTGTACTCTTCAGATAAAGCCTTCTTTGTCATAGTGTATTCTTTTAAAAAGAATATTGCACTTGCTCATATTTTATTGGTGTATTTAAATAGTAGATTGAATCATTTAGACATGTTCTTAGTCCACATTCCTGCGGTGTGAACCCTTTGTAAATAGGATCTTTGGAAGATGTGGCCCAACTGAATGAGGGTGGGACTTAATATGGATTACTGGAGACCTTTATAATAACAAAGAAATTCGGATATATTTAGAAAGTCACAGGACGAAGCCAGAAGCTGGAAGTCAATAGAACCCTGAGAGAAAGGAGAGGACTTGGCCATGCGTAAGGCAAGGATGTAAGCAAGGAAGACTAAAGCTCACCTGCAGCCAGGACCAGAATGTCACAGGCTCTGGGGAGAAAGTATTGTTTTGCCGACACCTTGAGTTTGAACTTCTCCTGGCCTCAAAACCGTGAGCTAGTAAATTCCTGTTGTTTAAGCCAATACATTGTGTGATATTTGTGATAGCAACTCAGGCAAAACTAAGAGAACTTTCATCGACGATTATAAGCTTTATCCTCCATATTTTTGTAGCAGTCTTTCATAGTTTTTAGTTTTGGAATTGCGTTTGTCTTTGAATGTAAGCAAAGGATACACTTTCTATTTATGTTGTTCATTATGCCAGGGTCTCTCGATCTTGGCACTATTGACATTTTGGGTGGATAACTTTTTGGGGGTGACTACCTGGTGCCTTGTGGGATGTTTGGCAGCCTTCCTGGCCTCCTCTACTAGAAGCCAGTGGAACCCCTTGTCTCCCATCTTGCCCAGTTGTGTTAATTGTAAATGTCTCCAGACATTGCAAAAAGTCAACCCTGGTTGAAAACCACTGATGCAGTATATGTTTTGGAAGAGTGTAATGTTTGCAAAAACTTCCCTGTGGATCCATTTGAACCTGGCACCTTTTACGAAGTGGCATGGAGTTGTTGGCTAGCTTTCCAATTTCTTTTTTAATATTATTTATCCAGTGGAGTACTTAGTGATATACGCATTCCCCCATCCCTTCTGCACGTTCTTCTTGGGCAAGTTCATCATCTCTTATGGCTTCACATCACGCCTGTTGACTACTGAATTCCAGATCTATTTCTCCTCCACAGATGGACCTCCCAGAGTTCCAAATAATATATATATATTTAATGTGTATATATATATATATATATACACACACACAATGCATTTTACATTTGTGTACCTCAATATCCCACAGTACCTTGACATACTACATGTCCAAAATATAGTTTATTTTCTTACCCATTCAAAGCTAATCCCCTAGTGTATTGACTGAGGTACTCTCTAGACCCCACCACCACATATCACAGACTTAGAAGGCACAATAGGTTCTTCTCTTCCTTTACCTCACTTTGAATCAGTTGCAGGTTCTGTGAATTCCAAACTCAAGTATTCAATTATATCTCTTATACCAGATTCTTAGACTTTTCATCTGGACTATTAGTAGTTTATTGATGAAGAAATCATAACTCAGAACTTTTAAATGCCAGAACTCTTATTTGTTTATTGAATATTTTTCAACTACTAAACATATCAATGTTACAATAAGAAGAGGGGGAAAGGGCTTAAACTCAAGTCTTAATGACATAATAAATTAAGAAAAATATTATGTCAGATAATTGTCTATAGAAGGGAACCACAAATTTCTATTCTTTGTCCTATGCAAAGTTTGCTTTAATTACTTTGTAGATAATAAAGGAGGATTATCAATTTTTCAGAAGCTTTAAAACTAGAATGCATATGTACTACGTTGATTGACTGAATCAGGCTGAAATGAGGAGTTGAAAAAATAAAGTAAAAGGTTGAATCAGACAGGTAAATGTGGTGGGGACATTTATAAAATCACACACCTAGGTTTAAAAGCTCAACTGTAAACGACAGTTCAGAGCTAAGGAGAGCAACATGGAGGCTGGTGGTAATTGAAAGGAAAGAACAATTTGGAAAATATGGGCACTGTGATTATCTTAGAAATGAAAATCTATGCTAAGATAAAATAGTTATGTGTTTATATTATTAATTATACCAATAGTAAATATCATTAGTAATAATAAATATCTAAAACAAATTCAAACTGTTACAGCACAAAGAATCACTTAGCTTAATTACCATTTACATTAAAAAAAAATGTCCAAATCAAGGCATCATCAAGGCATCTTCAAGATGATGCTATCTCTCCAAAGACTGTGGTCTTCTGGCACTGGGCTGCCATTGATTCTTGGTCCTTAGCTCCTCTGTCACATGGCAAAGCACATGGTAGCCTTTCCCGGCCTCTCCATTCTCTTCCAGGTTCCATTGAATTTCAGCTTCTGGCTGTTCCTTGTGGCACTCTCTCTGCCCATCTGAACTTCATTCTGCTTAAAGGACTCCAGTAATAGGATTAAGACCCATCCTGATTGAGGTGAGACACATCTTAACAGAAGTAACAACATCAAAAGGTCCTACTTACAATGGGTTCACACACACAGGAATGGTAAGTTTAAGGAAATGTTTTTCTGGGAGTACGTACAGCTCTAAAACATGTTTGTTTACTATTTATTTTCATCCATTATTCTCAGGGCTCTATAACGTGTGACATACCTTTATGTCTCATCTTAAAATTGTGTTTTCCAATTCTGAGGAATATACAAAGACTAAATCCTTGTCAGTTCAGAGTTAAAAGAAAAAATACATTTCTAAATCTCACTTGGTGAAAAACAGCAGGTGCTGCATTCTTTTCTAAACCTATTCTCTCAAGGAGTTGCACATTGTCTCAGATCTCACGATGTCTCACTGTTCTCTAATCAATGAACATGGTTTTGATTGATATTCGTGTTCTGATGAGAACAGATCAAGTGTGTGCAATCAAGATTGCTGTCATTTACTAAGAATCCTTACCCTAGAATTACTCCTGGATTGATAGTTCTATTAAGCTGGAACACTAATATCCTTTAGCCTCAAGTGTCTCTTCTCATTTTGCAAGCATCTATTTCATTTGATAGAAGCCTGCCATGTTTTCATATGTAATTTGCCCTCATTCATAGGAATGGTATGGAATTGCTTCTTAGATAGCCTATTTTGGTCCTCTTCATACTGGTAAAGTGAAAATATGTGTCTCTTTAAATTCTGTACACGTCCTAACAAATAAATTGTCATCCTTATTTTGGGCTGTCAGTTCTGTTTAAAGAATGCAGTAAGAAAACAGGCTGTGCTAATCCAGTGTACCTCTCTGGTGGCAAGTCTCCTGAGGCATCTGTTCTAAGACCAAGGAAACATTTGAAGGCTTTAAATCTGATCTTTCAGACAGCTGTACTAATTTAACTAAAAGGGTTACAGGAGCAGATGGAGGAAAAAATCTATAAAGTATTTTGTCGACAGTTGAAAAAGAAATTGGATGTTTTCTCATTAGCTTCATAGCAGCACATTACATGAATTGTGACAATGTTCCCAGAATCAAGAGAATAGGTGCAAACATTGGAATGCTTATTTCTAGGTTTATAAAAACATGTGAATATTGATGTTCATACATGTGAACAAAAGAAACTTACACGTGTTACACCACCCCCCCAAACATAACCATTTTTTATATCTCAATTGAGAAACGGCCTTGAAAACTAAAGTTTATATACAAGCAAATAAATAACAAAAAAAAATTTTTTAGTGTTTAAATAAGACCAAAAACTAATTGAGTTTGAAAATATGAAAACATCTTGATAGAAAATGAGCAATGTAGTCAATTATTATATAAATGCTTATAAAATTTGGCTTTTTTAGAATCATATAATGAGTATCAATATGAATGACTCCCCTTTTCTTTCTATTCATATAAATGCATCATACCATATGAATAGACCATGTGAATGAGGTTATTATTATTAATTTTTGAAGCAGAGAAAATCTTAAATTATAGGAAGAGAGAGAGAAGAAACGCAGGAGTAGGGACAGGAGGAAAGAGAAGATAATAACACAGTTCATTAAGAGAGGAAGGATTCTGAGGCTGTTTGGGCATTTAGTTAATGGATCTCCTACTTCTTGGTGGAACTGGGTGACCCATTGTTTTTCCACCACTTTTTTTCGGTTAAACAGTTATTTTCACGTGGATCATTGCCACCTAGCTCTTTGTGGTAAGTTGAGGAGGGACTCAAAGATCTGGGGAGGCAGGCTAAGATTCTAACATGGCCATACTTAGGATTCTGGTGCAATAGACTAGAGCAAAAGTAATCAGTACTCAGAGGGGTCACAACTGCCACTGTGACTCTATAAAAAATATATCCTAATAAACTGAACCAACAAGCTAAAGATCAGATTTTCTTTTGTATTTACTTTTTTCAATTTGGAATTTTTATTTTGAAGATAAAGCTAGAATTTAAGTGGTGTATTAATAGTAATAAGAATTATTAATAAAATAATGAGGACTGCTTTGACAGGGAACTAAAACATTCCCTAATTAGGGAGTCAAGGTGATATTTATTCTACTAATAAAACATTGGAGTTTCTCTAAAAGAGTTAGATTTACAATAACAAGTGCATTACAGAATGCTAAAATATCTCATGAATTAGGCAAAAGGAGCTAAATTGGTTACTTCTTCGCATTTTGTAGTTGATAATCTTCACTTTTATCAGGTAGATTTTTTTTTTTTTTTTGAGGTATGGGGTGCTGGGGAATGAACCCAGGGCCTCATATGTGGGAAGTCAGTGCTCAACCACTGAGCCGCATCAGCTCCCCTGAGTTTGTTTTTTCATTTGTTTGCTTTTTTGTTTTTAGGAAGCATGGGGAACCGAACCTGGGACCTCCCATGTCGGAAGCAGGCGCTCAACAACTTAAGCCACATTGGCTCCCCTTCAGGTAGATATTTGATTTTCAAACATTTGTACCAGAATTTTGACAATATCTATGTAAATGATAAAAATAAAATTAGGGAGCAGATGTGGCTCAAACAGTTGAGCTCCCACCTCCCACATGGGAGGTCCACGGTTCAGTTCCCGGTGCCTCCTGAAAAAAACAAAAACAAACAACAAGCAAAACAAATGAAAAATAAAATTAGCAATACTTGAAAGTCTGTATAATCTCATTAAATCCAAACAACAACTCTATGTGATTAGTACTATTATCCCTAATTTATTGAGGAGGGAACCATGCCTCAAAGATGTCCTACAGATGGCTTCTACGAAGCTAGATCCCAAGGCCTTTGCTACATTTATGGTTGCAGGTTTTTATTTTTATTATACCATGAGAAACACTACATAAGAGAGAAAAGATTTTAGGATATTTACTTTTCTTTCTATGTAATATATACCAAAAAAATAAGAGAAGTAAACACACAAAAATATTTTGAAATTATATTTTTTATTGTTTGGGGAGTACAGATCAGCCCAATATGTCCAATAAATTCTTTTAAATAGGCTAGTCTATAGCCACAGACATAGGGCACTTTATCAGACAATTACCTGACTGTCCAACATAACCACCTTCTTAAACATTCCAATATGTTGTTAAGAAAAAAGATATGAAGTGTGATGTAAAGTACTAAAATACTTAAAAGCATGCCTGCACTTCTTTGGTGAATGGACGTGCCATTAATGAAAGTATATAAACTTTAGAAAATAAGAGAGAGTGTGTGAGGAGAGATTTACTTCAAGCAAAATCCTCTGCCCTCAAAGGGTTAAATGTTAACAAAGTTAAAAAGCAGAAATCAGGCTCCTATTAGTCTTGAACACTAATCTTGTTGACGGCTGAAGTGTTTCCTTATTTTATCCATATTTATTATATCGAAGGTGGGTTATATGGTGGTGACTAATGACCAAACATCTGGACCTAGTGACCCTTAAAATCCTCCAGCCATTGCTGTTCACAATTAAATGCCACATGAACTAAAATGATATTTTGGCTTGACCAGGACAAATTAGTGTGGCAAAAGCTAAAGAAATAGCCTTGCCTTTAACTTTGTAGATCTCACAGCCTACAGACATTTTAAAATAAAAAGTTGAAATTTTTATAAGACTTGAGTGTCTTATCGTCATCATGGAGCTAAGAAAAGTAAAATGGACATTTTTAGAAGACAATGAGCATTTAAATGGATTGATCATTGTGGATAGAGAGAACATTTGTTTCAGAGTTTTACCTCCCAGAATTCTGATTGAGCTGTGGAAAATGGGATTACTTCAGGTTAAATAATCGGTAAACCTCATTTCCAGAGTAATTAATTCTATCTGTAGACATATAGCCAAAAGGAAGAGAAGGCAAATATCATCATCATCATAAGAATTATTAATCAAAGATGAATGACTTTGTCTTCTGGCAGGTAGAAAGGCAGGGGAGGCAACATAGAATAATAATGGTCATCAGTAAAAATGGTGAGCTTAGATAGAAACACAAGAGAGAAAATGAATTACACAAGAATCTCTGGGGTTCAAGGGAAGGGCCTCAAAGAAAGCTCTGTTGAACTGTATAAAGTTTATCTAATTTTCTCCCCTCTGGCTAAGATAGGAGCTGGAGTGCTGCTGGCAAAAGTGTGGGACTCAATCCCTCTGATTAAATCTATGAGAGATGAAGCCTTCATGATTTATCTTTTATGTTAGTCAAATATATCTCCTATTGAGTTAGGAGAGACTTCTAATTAGAAGATATAAAGCCTTTCATAAAAAATATCAGATACCAAATCCATCAATTATGTCAACACACAGACCCAGCTGAGGAATCTATGCCTCCATCCTAATATCAGACCACAAAAGTACAGACAGAACGCAAACCAACAATAGTCAGGCCTCAAACTTAATGATTCTCTGAGGTAGACTCCAAATCTCAGATAATGAAGTAAAACATACACAGGAAATTCATATAAACTACATCTGGGGAAAAATGCCCAGACATAACTCTCAACATTAAATATGAGTAAAGATGAAAACCCTAGACAATATGAAACATAAATGTTACAAAAAAGTTTAAAAGGAACACAAAATGCAATATAAAACTTAAAAATGCCTTCTTAGAGAATTTATACAAGACGCTGAAAAATATTTAATTCAAAATACTTTCGCATCTAGAAGAAATAAAAAGGAACATGAAATTAAACAAAAGATAAACCAAGGATGAGAAAAAAACAACAGTGATATAAATGAGAAATTCTGGACCCAAGGAAAAAAATTGAGGACCAAAATAATATAATCACAGAACTAACAAATAAGTGACTAATAGGAAGAAATGAAATATGCATATATAAGAACAAAAATAATGGCATGGAAACCATTGCTGACCAAAAGACAATTTATAATAGGCACAGAATTAATATTAAACTTACAGAAAACTAACGTCCTTGAATTAGAAAATAAATCATTATGCAGCAAATAGCAATGAAATATATAAAGCAAGAACTACATATTCTGAAAGAGAAATCTATAGAAACTCAGTAAAACAGGAGAGTAACTCACATAGTATATCAAGAAAATCATATAGACAAAAGAGATATACATATGTATAGTAATGAATAAGGTTCAACCAAAATATATATCAAGATAATTCTGGCATTAGAATAAAAAGTTTTCTCAAGTTATTTTAGGCCATTTACCAAAAAATAGTATTATTCCAACATGTGGTCTAGAACAAATCACATTTTCTTACTGTTACAATGAAATAAAAAAGTATCCAGCCACTTCATATGTGTATGTGCATGCATGTAATTGTGTATATGTGTTTATATGTAATATTCAGAAGATATATAAATATTCATAAAACCCACGATATATAAAAATTATATGGGATAGTACTAAACTTGGGCTCTAGTGAAGAAGACATAACCTTATATATTATATTACTAAATTAGATACAAAATAAACATAAAAAATAAATTAATCATTTAATGAAAGAAAATGGAAATACACCAAAATAAACCTAAGGAAAGAAGAATGAAGGGCCAGATAAAATTAAAAGCAGAAATAAATGAATTAAAAAAATAGAAAAAGTAACATTGACAAAGCTAAGAGCCAATTTGTTTTAGATAAAATGATTAAAAATTAAAAATTATAACATTTATGTAAACAAATGCACATATATGCATATGTATTTATATATCATTTTACAAATAAAAAAAATTAAAAAAAAATTTAAAAACGAAAGTGAGAAAACAGTAATACACACAATTATAAAAGACAAAGAGTAAATAAGTACAGATGCAGGGAATTTAAACAAGTTTTTAGTCTGCTTTGCAAAATTATAGGTAGATAAATATAAAAACCTAGAAAATGTGTGATATTCTATAACAATAAACAAAATAAATAACCAAAAAAAAAAAAAAAGAAATAACCACAACTGATCCTAGAAGAGATAGAAATATTGAACAAACCGTTAACTATGGAAACAATTATCCACTGAATTGTTGAACTAATGCCCCTCCCAAAATGCAAGACCCAGACAATTTGCCAGGTAACTTTTTTTCAATCCTCAAAAGAACAGAACATTCTGACACTGTTTGATCTTGTCCACAGCACTGAGATAAGTCAGTCAGCATAATTCTGACAACAGATCCATATCCCAATAGGTAGATTAAAAAAAAAAAAAAAAAAAA